>JANAVB010001930.1:0-102431 GCA_029216955.1 Iris pallida | reverse complement strand
ATATATATATATTATTAAATATTTTTATCTATAATTATATACAGTATTATATATAATATATACAGTATACATATATACATATACCTATATACATATATAAACAGAAAAAGAAAAGAAAAAGAAAATGAAAAGAAAAGAAAAAGGAAAAGAAATAAACAGCAGGGGGGGCTCGAACTCGGCATCCTGGCTAAGCCAGGGGTGAACCCAAGTGAGCTCGGGCTGGCCAGTGGGTCGGTTCGGCTCGTGTGATAGAATAGGAACTCGTGTAATAATAAACCTAAGTTAGGTTAATGGGTAGGGATTTAGCCCAGACCCGTTAGCAATTTGTTAATGGGTTTTATAACCCGATAATACGAATTTTAGACCCGTTAACCCATTAATCTATTTGTAACAGTTAGTCTCGTGTCCACACAGTCCAGGACACGAGAAGGTGAGATCTGACACCGTGTCGACGTGTCCATGCACTGCACGATACGTACGACACGATCTACGCGTGTCCACACAGTCCACTAGGTTCGTCTAGGCTGGGCGAGTCTGTGTCCGTGTACACGAGTCGAGATTCGATACGAGGACGAAGTGATACGTACGTGTCCGAGCTCGACTTGCTGTCGAGAGGGCGATCAGGCGGAGGAGGCGTCGTGGTCGTGGCGGAGCGGTGGCGATCGACTCGCCGTGCTGTGGCGAAGCTGGGGGTGGTGGTGGTTGTCGACGAGAGGCTGTGTAGAGGTGGGTTTGAAGGCTGCCGGAGTTAGGGTTCCGGCTGGAAGAAATGGGGAAGGAAGTGGTCGGGACGGCGTAGGGACGGTTCGAGAGTGGTGTGGTCTGGTCGGGGAAGGAGTGGGGTTCATTTTATAGGCTGCGAAGGCGGTGGTGTTAGGAGTAGTTTAGGGTTAGGGTTACGGCGATCGGCCGGGAAATTAGGGGAAGGCGGTGGGGAGAGATGGGTAGTTAGCAAAAAACCCCTTAGGATTTAGGAAATTTCGTCTAGGTCCTTTTCCTAAGGTTATACAAATTAAATTTGCAAACAACAAATAGGAAATTGCAAACAGCGTTTAAATAATTCTAAAAATTGCAAAACCTATATAAAACAATTCATTTTATTGCAAAAAGGTATTTTATGTATTTAAAACCATTTAAAAATCATTTAAAAATACAGGAAAAATTTCTAATAATTATAATAAAACATTTTAATGCCAAAATAATCATTAGTGGCCAATTATCACTAATAAACAAAAATTTTAAAATCAGGGGTTGACAGAACTGGCATCCTTCTTCCTTTTCCATTATTGAGGCTGGTTCTGAAGTCATAACCCATATTCTTGATAATATTTTCGGATTGCTGACTGTAGCGACGCAGTTGTAACCTTCCAGTATCGTCGTTTGTGTCATCTTCTTCCATGTTAGGAGGGTTCTGGGGTCCTTTATAGAAGAATATTGGATTTTCTCCCTTCTTTCTAGTAGGGACCACGAAGTATGATTTTTGTATGGACTCCAACGATACGTCTGTATGAAGAGTTTGAACAAGTCCTATAGTTAGTGGCTCTAAGCTATCTAGCAATTGTAAATAACTTTGTACATGATTACAGACATCAATATACTGCAAAGGAGATGCTTCATTAATATTAGATACTGTATTTACAACAGAAGGCTGAGCCTTATCAGACTTAGTCAAATTAATGACAAAAGGGGGAGAGGAAAAGCTATTAGAAGTTTTGTTTCGATTAAGATCGATAACAAAAGGCTCAGAAGAGGTGAGCTCCCTTGAAGAAGATCGTGGATAAGTAGTACGTCCGCTGACTGGAATGACTAGAGTATCTGGTCTAGCCTGAGAAGATGGAGGGGGAGTGGCACGTCCACTGACGAGAATTATCAGCGAACTTTGGGGAGCTTGGAAAGATGATACAGTAGTACGTCCACTAACAGGAATTATCAGTGAACTTTGTGGAGCTTGGGCAGATGATGAAGTAGTACGTCCACTGACAGGAATTATCAGTGAGCCTTCTTCAGATGATTTAACAGAATGCGGAAGAGTGATACGCCCTTTTACAGGAATAACAAAAGTATCGACTTTTGATATCTCATCATCATTATCCATAGCTTGCAAGACTTTTGAGTATTCATCTTTGTACATGCGAATTAAAGTAAGCTTCGACTCCTTTGAATGGATAGAGATCTGCAACCTCCTTTTGAACTTCTCCATTATCATCAACATATTTGAAGCACTGATGAAGAGTCGAAGGAACGATATTATGTTCATGCAAGAATGGTCTCCCCAATAAAGCATTATATGAGCAACCATGATTGTCGATGATGTAAAAAGTAACTTTAGTACGAAGATTGCCTATTTGAAATTTGAGGCGAATCTTGCCTAAAGGCTCACTTTTTCCTTGATTGAATCCCAAGATGGTAGTGATAGTGCTGGAAAGACTATGCACAGGTATCTTCAGTGCATCTAGCATAGCCTTTGGCATAATACTGAGAGGGGATCCTGGATCAATCAGTAGACGATCAACCTTCATAGAATCGATATATCCTGTATGATATAAAGGACGGTCATGTCGATTATCCTCTAGCAGCATATCGTCCTGCGTAAAGGTAATGTTTGGAATAAATTCCAATACATTATGGTAATGAGAAACAGGTTCTGTTTCCAATTTCTTAAGGAGAGTTAGGCAGGTTTCTGCTTGCAGCAGTGCTTCACTCAGAGTTTTTCGAGTTTCCTTAGAGAGGCGTAAGAGCTCAAATATTGATAATTTAGCTGGTGTATTGGCTAGTTGAGCCAATATATCAAAATTATAAGGCTTTTCAAGTCCTGTCAGAGATGACTTCTTCAGAGGCTTGTCGAAGCGGACTTGTTGTTTGCCTTTGTCAGCTGCTGTTGGTTTGGAAGGAACTGTCTCAACAGGAACATTTGAAGGCTCTTCAGTAGAGACTGGTGTTGGAGCTGTAACCGGAGGAACATCAGAAGTTTCTTCAGGAATTTCAGCATAATCTTTCAGATATATTTTTCCTGACCGAGTTCCAGTATAAACTTCGACTTCAAATTTTGGTTCAGGGTCTATGGAAACCATGTTGCAATTCTTTATCTTGCTCTTGGTTCCTTTATGCTTGATGAGAGCTTCATTCCAGAAACCAAGGCCAACACGAGATTGATTATGTCTCATAGTGATGGCTAAAGGTGCTCGGAGTCCTTTGCCTGAGTTCAAACCAGGAGCAGTGGCTAGATCATAACCCATCTTCGCCATTAATTCACGAGATTGTGAACTGTATAGATGAAATGCAGGCTTGTACCTATCTTCAGATTGAGGTACAGATTTTATCTCCGTAGGGAGTGAATTTCCTGCCAAGATGAAAGTAGAGGTTAGATAAAAATCGGGTGTGAAACTAGAAGTCACATTGCATGACTTAGTCTTTCCGAGCTTCTTTTTAGATGAGGGAGTCTTTCGAGGAGAAAAGGAAGACATCTCAAACTCCGTCATTAAATCCGGGTGAATCCACATGATCTCTCCCTTCTTAGTTGTGACAGGAACAAGTCCTTCATTCTGTGCTGGTACGATGTTCACAACTTCGAGAGTTGCTTTGGGGATAGGAACAATCCCACTTTCCACCATTAAAGGAGGGAAGTCACCAAACTGCATTGAAATTATATTTGCTGTGACTGTCTTGTCTTTGGGTGTCAGTGTCACAGCTCCTGATTTAATCATCTCTTGGATCTTTCCTTTTAATACATAGCAAGACCGGATTGTATGACCCAGCATTCTATGATATGGACAGTATTTTGGATGATCTGTCTTGTTGGCTTCATCAGGCTTTTTGATTTCTGGCAATTGAATCTTGTTACCTTTGAGTAAGCATTCAAAGATACCCTGAACATCATCATCGTCGAAAGAATATTCTTCCTTCGGCCGAGGAGGTCTCTGTTGTTGATTTGTTGGAGCTGGGGTAGCTTGAGTAGTCTTTATCTCTTGACTACTGCTTTGGAGATTGACTTCAAGAGCCTCTTTCCCTTTTCGATTATTGGGTCGAGTATTATTGCTAGCACTCTGATTTGATTCCTTGGGAGCTATTTGTACCCCCAGACCTTTGAAGGTCTCAGGACTGACTTCAGCAGCCTTGGTACTGACGATAAAAGAAGGCCAATCTTGAAACTGAGTGGAACCTGTCCACATGCTGATAATTGGTAAGAGATTCGACTTGCAAGTGTCGATAGTAACAGCATCGGGAGTTCCGAGAGGCATTTTAAGGGCTTCTCTTCTGAATCTTTCAATGAAGTCTTCAGTAGTTTCATTATTTTTCTGTTTAATTCTTATGAGAGCTGACATAGTCATGTCATTGAGCCCTTCATAGAATCGTTCAAGAAACATTTATTTGAAACCAGCAAATGAAGTAATGCACCCATCAGGGAGACTTCTATACCATTCATAAGCTGTTCCTTTAAGACATCCGACGAACACCCGAGTGAGGAGGGCATCGCTTGGTTGCAACTGATCAGTCATTACTTCAAAGTGATTAATGAACTGACTTGGGGAAGTAGTCCCATCAAAGAAAGAGATGGTCGGAGGTTTGTATTTTGGTGGATACGATACCTGCTTCCATTCTATCGGATAAGGTTGTTTGATGTCTAACCTTTGCAAACCATCCTTCTATTTAAATGCCTCAAATTGAGTTCGGAGATTTCTTAACTCTTCAGTAACAATTCCAGAGGATTGTGGAGTTATAACTTGTTGAGTGTAATTGGGAGGAGGGACTACAGCATATGTACCACCCCCAGCTCCAGACTGACTTGGAGTGGGTTGTACAGGAATATTAGATTGTACCCCCGGAATAGTAGAGGGTTCCGGGTTTGGAGCAACAGGAGTATTTAATACTACTGAAGGAGCTGTCTGTTGGACTTGCTGAGTTTGATGCTGAACTTGCATAAGAGTGTGCATAGCATTCAATGTATCTGCCATAGCTCACAACTGTTGTTCTAAGGAAGAAATCCTCTGCTCATGAGCTTCGGTGCTAGTTGAAGGTTCATGATTGCCATCCACCATGTAAGTAGTAACCATTCGAGGAATAGATGATGAAACAGTCTGTTCTGAATCATCACTGTGTGAATCAATATCTTTCCCGAGACTATTTATAGGAGTCAATACTGGAAAATTGGATTCTCCAAGGAAGTCCTCTGTGATCTCCGGATTATCACTTGGATGAGAAGAAGAAGAGACCCTGGCCAAGGCTCCGGTCCTGGATCGGGTGCCGAGATAAACACCATCTTCAGAATCTGATATAGCATCAGACCGTATGCTACCCCCAATATTTCTGGAAGTCATGTTGACAGAAGCATAAAGAGGTTCATCTTCATCCAATATTGGTTCATATTGAATCCGTTCGAAAACAGATCGTCTTTTTGGTGAACAACAACACTGAATCACAACCCGAGGTTGGAAGTTGCAACCATGCTTTTTATGGCAAATATGGGCAATGTCATGGCCAGACGGAGTATCAATTCTCCGTTTATTTTGCAAATACTCCCGGAGATCTGTAGGAAAAGATTGGGAAGTACTTGAAGATAGTTTCTGTGTAGAAACTTGTCTTTTGTTCTTCTGCCTTCTCGGTTCTTGAGTGTATAAAGACTGATTAATTTGAGCCACATAGTTCTTGGCATATTCTGCATCAGGGTCTAGTATACTTGTCTCAATTTGATTAGGCTTCTTAATACCAGAAGTGGAACTGAGATGATTCTGATTAAGCTTATTACGAAGATCCGTAGGAGATATGACTTTGGTATCAGTCTTGGATACTTGTAATTTGCCTTTCTCAGATCGAGAAATTTTGAGAGAAGGAAGATGGGTATTATTCCGACTAGGAGTCGGTAATAATCCATCTTGAGAGGAAGTAGCCAAAAGGCGTTTTTCTTTGTTTGATCTAGTAAAAGTACTAGTCAAATTAACTCCAGAGGTAAAGACCTTAGGAGTAGAGGAGTTGACTAAAGAGTCTTTCTCCTTGGTTGGTACAAGATGTGCAAGTTGTGGGGGAATCATTTGTATGTTCTGTGGAAGAGAACCCCCAGCCTGATTTTGAGAAACAGTCAAAGGACTGTATCTGTTAGCATACGCTGACTTCAGTTTGGACTTCTGGTTATACGCTGCTTTTTTATTAGCATACGCTGGCTTTGGCTTAGCGTACGCTGCCTGATGTTGGCTTTTGTACGCTACCTTTGCCGTACGCTGCCCTTTGACTGCCATACGCACAGAGTCATTAATGGCTAAAGAGCCGACTGCTGTCGTAAGAGTAGAGGGAGAAGAGACTTTGACATGTCCAGAGATGGTTTTCCTTGGACACGCTGACTTGGTTAAAGAACCCACTTTGTCAGCGTGACTAGGAGAAGCCACTGTTGCCGTGTTCAGAGAAGCCGAAGCATGCTTCGTTGAAATTGAAGACATATTCTTGTCAGCATGAGAAGTGACAGAAGCGTCTCGGGCTGTCGAAGAAGACTTAGGAACATAGACAGAGTGTCCCTTCTTCTTGGCAGCAGGAAGAGCGGAGGAAGCAGTTCGGCCCTCCTTCGCCTTGAGCATTTCTTCGTAAGCAGATTGATCGAATTGTACGATCATCGTCTTCTTCGTCGAGCCGATCGACGAAGTATCGCATTGAGTTGTTGCTATCTCATTGGAGTAGACAGCTTTCCCCAGCAGAGTCGTCAATTTATTTTCCATAAATAAATTCACTTTATTTATTTTGTATTTGAGAAAATTACAACTGTAGGAATCTAATCTAGAAGACGATTACTTTATCCCTTGGACGATGCGATGAAGAAAACTCGAACTTTGAAGAACTTGGACAGCAACTGGGCAATCTCTCTGTTCTTCCTGAAATTGACTGTAGTGTCTGATGAAGATGAAGAAACTCTCTTTTATAGAGTTCTGGATAACTGTTCTGAAGCATACGCTCAGTCAGTTACTTGACGTGTGCATAACTGCAGGGACACGTGGCAAATTTAGGTGAAGACACGTTGGAGTACGGTTGAGAGTAGTGGAATATATCTAGGAGAGATTGGTGGCATGGATGCCACGTTGCATAACTTCTGAATAACTGAGTAACTGAGTACAGGACACGTGAGAACGTGTGTTGACTGTACGTTGAAAATCATCCTGGATGCCTTTGCTATGATACGCTTGTCTTTGAAGAGGAGTCATACGCTAGCTTTTGAAGGCACATGTCTTACATACGCTGACTTGGACAGCATAGAACCATAGAAGGCTGATACGCTTACTTTATTGATAAGGAGTCGTATGGGATCCATACGCTCACTCGGCTGGGAAGGAATCGTATGGAGTCCATACGCTCACTTGGCTGGGAAGGAATCGTATGGAGTCCATACGCTCACTTGGTTGGGAAGGAGTCGTATGAGGTCCATACGCTCACTTGGTTGGGAAGGAGTCGTATGAGGTCCATACGCTCACTTGGTTAGGAAGGAGTCGTATGAGGTCCATACGCTCAATTGGTTGGGAAGGAGTCGTATGAGGTCCATACGCTCACTTGGTTGGGAAGGAGTAGACACGTGGCTGTTCTCAATCTTCTCAAATATGCCATATCTTCAAATACTGACAAATATTTCTTGAGCGTCGTGCTGCAGATATGATGGCTGACAGACTGTCAGCAATGACAGTAATGATGGCTCTTTATTTATGATGGCTGCTGAGCTGTCCTCGTAAGAGACAAAATCTTTTCTCGAAAACCTATACGACGGCTAATCTTCATTGGACAGCTGTCTTTGCACGAAAGACGAAGTGTCAGATTCATCCTTCATTAAATACATGCTGTACTGTCATCTCAGGAAATAATAAAATATTTATTGAGCGTACGGCCTTTAGATGAGCGTATGGCCTTAGCTGAGCGTATGGCCTTGAGCGTATGACTTTGGCTGAGCGTATGGCCTTGAGCGTATGACTTTGGCTGAGCGTATGGCCTTGAGCGTATGACTTTGGCTGAGCGTATTATGTCAGCGTGTCATAATTTTCACACCCTACACGGCCAAGCCGACGGCTTCTTCAAATCAAGCCACGGGGTGAGGCAAGGAGATCCTATCTCATCCACCATATTCATTATTACGGCGGATGCATTGAGCAGGAAACTCAACAAGTTGGTGCGCACTCCCAACTTCCACCACTATCATACGGCCAGCAGCTGCCCGATCATTACCCATATGGCATTCGCTAACGACATCATAATTTTCTCATCCGACGACGTGGGATCAGTTGAAGTTGTCCACCACACCCTCCAGCGATATGTCAAGTGCTCGGGTCAGAAGGTTAACATGGACAAAAGTGTCATCTACGTCCACCACAGTATCAAGAGAGAGCAAGCGGACGCTCTATCTGACACCACCTCTTATCCCATCAAGTACCCTCTTTTCCACTACCTGGGATGCCCTCTCGTATACGGGAGATATAATGCTGGCATATTTGCGGACCTCATCAACCGCATCAGGAAAAAGCTCCACGGTTGGCATAATGCTACTCTTTCCCCTGGCGGCAAAATTATCCTCATCAATCACGTCCTCGTATCTATTCTCATATACACCGTCGTTGCTGGCTCTTCCCCCAATAAAGTACTGATATCAATCGAAAGTATCTTTAACAACTTTTTTTGGCGGCACAACGATGGCCACGACAAACACCAGTGGACAAGTTGGGATACCATGGCGCAGCCCACCGACGAAGGAGGCCTGGGGTTCACCAAGCTGTCCAACATCGTCCACGCATTCTACATGAAATTGTGGTGGAAGTTACGTACTACTCAGAACCTATGGACCAGGTTCATGAAGGCTATATACTTCAAATACACCCATCCGTCGTCGTCCATCTCCAACAGCAGATCATCCGTGGCGTAGAGACGCATGCTTATCGGGTGATCTCTGGCTAAACCCGAAATGCGCCTTCTTGTGGGCAACGGGGACTCCTCGGTATTCTAGGAACGATGGCTCAGAGATACCCTGCTCCCTATCATCTCAGAGAGCCACGAGCATTGCAAGATAAAGGACATGTGGGACCACACCGGCAACTCCTGGAGATGGGATACGGTCCTTGAGTGGGTTGGTCATGAGGCAGTTGACCGCATCTGTCAATGCGGAGTGACACTCGGAACCGACGCGGACGAGATTCGATGGGAGGCTGACAGCTTGGGTACCTTCTCGGTCAAATCGGCCATGAGAGTTGTCCATGGCACCGCAGCACACACACCCTCTACTCCCCTATCATCGCTCCCTTCTGGCAGGCATATATCCCCAAGAAGTGGTCCTTCATCATTTGGAGAGCCCTGCGTAGGATCCTCCCCACCGACGATACTCTCAACACAAACGGGTTCAGTCTCGCATCCGTATGTACCTGTTGCAAGGATCGTCATCCGGAATCGGTTGATCACATCTTCTGTAGAGACGACCTTCCGGTTGGAGTTTGGAATATCATTTTCCAGATTTGCAGGATGAACCCGGGGAACAGGTGTATCAACGATAATGCTGCGGCTTAGGGTACTGCGTCGCACGGTCACTAGATCGTTGTAACAGCCACCATTTGGGTGCTTTGGAAGAACTACAATAAGGCAAGATATGAGGGCCACCAGTTCACCGTGGACCAGCTAATTGCGGAGATTATCAGACAATACAGCAAGCGGAGATCACACTGTAACCATGGCCAATCGGCCTTTTGGACCTCCCTTCTTTCTAGGGTTTAGGCTCCGGACTCCGTCCTTCCCCTTTTTTGTTAGTATATGTATATAGGCTTCTTCATTTTGCGCCTTTTTGGGTATACTTGTATAGCTCCGGCTTTCTTTTCATGGAATAATATGGGGAGTGTTTTGCTTTTATTTATATACATATATATATATATTATATATATATATATATATATATATATATATATATATATATATTTTTTTTTTTTTAATATATATATATATATATATATATATATATATATATATATATATATATATATATATATATATATTTTATATATATATATATATATTTATATATTTATATATATATATATATATATATATATATATATATATATATATATATTTATATATATATATTTTATATATATATATATATATATATATATATATATATATATATATATATATATATATATATATATATATATATATACACACACACACACACATACACACGTAAGATTTTAGAGAATAACCTAGAATAATGAACATATACATATATATAACTTATAATTACTGAAATTTATACGTAAAATCCAGAGGTTTACATAAACACTATACTTACCTAATATGAATTTTTTTATACGCAAATATTTATTCACAATCCTGAAATATCTAAAATATCATACTAAGAGGGTGTTATCATACATCTAAGGTAAATATAAATTGAAATAGCAAATAATACATAATATTCAATTTATAGAATTACTCACTAGACTATAAAATTGATCCACCAATACACATACATATCTGTATATCTACATGGACGTCTTTTGGACCTACCACACAACCACGTAGGCTCGGGTTTGGTTCGAGTTCAGTACGAACTAGTTTGGTACAACCAGGTTTCCTAACAGTTAATAACCTAAATAATAATTAATTAAATTAGTTACAGTGGCCATGTCGGCCATGTCACAACTTGGCCTGGTTTTCCTAGTTGGGACACACTCATGGCCAGGTCTTCCCTACCATGGCTAACACATTAGTCAAGGCACGTGATAACGCTATCCGTGCCACGATTTCTAGTCATCTTGTACTCCAATCTTAGCCATGACTCAAAGCCTTCAATAATGATTAATTAAATAAATAAATATTTATAAAAAATTCAAAAGTCACCATTTCAATTCAATTATATAAAATAAAAGAAAATTATCTTCGAATTTTTGGGAAGGGGGATTACAGCTGTGTACATTGCCAGACTCATGGGAGATCGTACGAGTATCTATGATCGCTTCTGCTTCAAAAGGCGTAGTCAGTCTGGAGTTTGACAAGGGCAGGGTGCTGAATGAAGAGATACGGAGACGTTCTCAGGGCACTTCATCCACATCCTACCACTCAGAGGCGTTAGTTTCAGAAAGCCACGGAAGGGGCAAAAGCAAGGGTCCAGGTGGTCGCAGAGACAAGAGCAGGGAAAAGTCCAAGGGTCAGTACGAGGACTCGGAGTATTACCATTGTGGCATGAAGGGCCACATCAAGCGAAACTGTTTCGCTTAGAAGAGAGAGAAGAAGGGCGACAATGGAAAGCAAGATGAGAACACTACAGCGGTGGCCTCGATACATGGAGGCGATGTGATCATCGTAGGTGATGAGGTTATCATAAACCTCGCATGCGATGACAATTCTAGGCTGGTGGACTCAAGGGCTTCAGCGCACGTATCTCATAACAGGGCACTATTTGTCACTTACACGACAGACGACTATGGAGTGTTGAAGATGGGCAATGGAGATGTGTTGAAGGCGGTTGCCATTAGAGATGTGCATTTGAGGATGAAGATGGGTGCAGTTCTTGTTCTCAATGATGTTCGTCATGTATCTGATATTCGTTTCAACCTGGTGTTGGTTGGAAGGTTGGATGACGAGGGATTCTTCAGTCTCTTCGGGAATAGTCAGTAGAAGCTTTCCAGAGGTTCATTGGTGATTGCCATAGGAAGCAAGAAGTCCGGTCTCTACTATATGGAGGGAAGCGCACAGGGGGGAACAGGAGGTGAACGCAGTTTTCTGACACATTTATCGAGTTATAGCACAGACGGCTTGGCCATATCAGCGAGAAGGGGATGAGCTACTTGGTGAACAGGAAGGTGATTCCAGGGCTCAAGTCTACAAAGTTGAAGAAGTGCACACACTGCTTAGCTGGGAAGCAAAATAGGGTGTCTTTCCAAAGTCACCCAAGTTCAAGGAAGCCGGCATTACTCGAGTTGATTCACTCGGATGTCTGCGGTCCAATAAAGGTAAAATCTATTGGTGGTGCTTCTTACTTTATAACTTTTATTGATGACTGTTCCAAGAAGGTTTGGGTCTATGCCTTAAAGACCAAGGATCTGGTGCTGTCCACTTTCAAAGTATTTCAGGCCTCTATTGAAAGAGAGACGAGCAAGAAGTTATTGTGTGTTCGGTTCGACAACGGCGACGAATACATTGGTCCTTTTGATGCTTATTGCAGAGAGCAAGGGATACGACACCAGAAGACTCCGTCCAAGACACCTCATCTCAATGGTGTAGCGGAGCGCATGAATAGGACACTGATGGAGAGGGTGTGGTGTTTGCTGTCAGAAGCAAATTTGCCAGACAGTTATTGGGGTGAGGCTCTTCTCACAGCTGCTTATGTTATTAATTTATCTTCTAGTGCTCCTTTGCAGGGTGATGTGCCTGACAAAGTGTGATACGACAAAGAGCCGTCATACAATCACCTGCGAGTGTTTGGTTGCAAGGCCTTCGTACCGAAGGATGAGAGGTCCAAACTTGAGCCGAAGACAAGGCGGTACATTTTTGTCGGCTACGGTCGGGATGAGTTTGGCTATAGACTCTATGACCCAGTAGAAAGAAAGCTCTACAGAAGCAGGGACGTGGTATTCGTCGTGGATCAGACCATGACCAACACTCAAGATTTTAAGACACCTTCTCAGGCTGAAAAATTGCCTGAGTTAGAGTCATTTTACTTTGAGCAGTTTCTAGAGGACATCGTAGAGGATCCAGTTATGGGAGAGCCAGTACATGGAGTTGCTCCCAACCTTGATCATCAGCCTGCTGATGGTGGTTAGGGTATCCCGCAGGAGGATGAGCATGCCAGAGAGGCAGTTCCTAATGGGGATGAGGCTATTGGTATACAGCTAGCACCCATGGCTCTTTTGAGAAGGAGCGATAGAGAGAGTCGACCATCTATGAGATACTCACCGGGTGAGTATGTGCTACTGACTGACGGAGGAGAGCCCGAAAGTTTTGCAGAGGCTATGGAAGACGAACACAGGCAGGAGTGGATACAGGCTATGTAGGAAGAGATGGGTTCCTTGCACGCCAATACTACTTACGAGTTGGTACGATTGCCAAAGGGCAAGAAGGCTTTGAAGAATCAATGGGTGTTTAGAGTAAAGCAGACGGATGATGCTACTCGCCCTAGATACTGTAGTGCCCCTTCCCGCTCAGTCAATCAGAGGAATCGAAGCACCGACGGCATTCGGACTTAGCCATGCAATGGCCTGCTCGAAGACTCGCTCAGGTGGGTGGCTTCGGTGAACTTGCCTCAGCTTAGCCTTCACACTAATAAAATAAAAGTTTTTAAATGCACAAGTAGGCTTGATAATAAAATAGATGGCTTGATAATAAAATAGAAGCATCCACATAGCTAAGAAAATAATCCCAAGTCGGGTTGGAATGTGTTAGAACATGGAAAAATGTCCTACGGTCGGTCATGAAGTATTGCTCAGCGTGCTTTCAAAATGACACTTCGTCCTTCATCCCGTGGCTTGGGAGAAGGAAGCTGGATTAAGCTGCCACGAAGTTGAGAAATTAGCCTAAGTTATAGGCGTCGCCTGCGTAAATGCTTGATAAAGCATGCACAGTCCCATCGTCCAGGGCTTGGCATTGCCTTGCTTGTCCCTCGGGTTAAGTTACATTACACGTTGTAGTGCACGGCTTGTGGCATAAGTCTAGGCACCCAAAGAACTTGTTTGTTCAAGTCGAACGTGTGCACAGTACGTTCCCTCAATGCAAGCAGCCCTTGCTCGTCAAGTCATTGCACGAACAAGTTAGACAAGAGTTTTGCTGGGCTATCAAAGTCATAGCAAGCACTGTCCCCTGTTGTCTGTTGTTGTCAAGTGACATAGTCCTACGATCTCAAGACTCGTCATATAAAGTATGTGACTCGAGCGATAGTGTAGCCTAGAGAATAAGTCAGTCTAAGGCATGAGCCACGGTTGGTTTAGGAAAAAACATGCCACGGACAAAGGAACACGTTATGTTCAAGTTAAGATGGAAGGCTACTTAGTAGTCGTTCCCTGGATTATAAAGGATAGAAGTTCATGCGACTGGTTGTTGCCGAGATCGGTCCTGCTACTTGGGAGTCTCGATAAAGAAGATCACGAGATTGGTCCCGCTACTTGGGAGTCTCGATAAGGAAGTCCACACGACTGGTTGTTCCGAGATCGGTCCCGCTACTTGGGAGTCTCGATAGAAAGTTGGAAAGTATGGTCATGATTAAGAAAGGACTTGGTAGATCGAGTTGAGTCTTGCATGGTCATTGGACAACTTGCGAGTAAGGGGAATTCCTTGAACGATCGCCGGGGCATCGAGTTTATGTCGGCCTAACAGGAATTGCAGATATTGTACGGCCTTCATCGATGGTATGACTCGATTGAAGTGAACCGTTACAATATAGGCTGCAGGTCATTCGGTGGGAGCTCGTCCTCGTACACGAATGGTCACCGTATGCAAAGATCTAGTATAGCTTGACATTGCTAGTGACCACTCATATAGATGTGTCGGTATAAGAGCGGCTATCCGCGTATATGCCTTTGGATTGCGTCGAGTACTAGCAAGTTACGAATTGGGTTAACAAGGTATACTTATGGCAAGCGCTAACCTTGAATCGGTGCGGGTTAGGTGTGCACGATTGCAACACCATTCTAGAGCCTATGATTTGGCTATAGCAAGGACATGTGCTTCGGCATGAATGTAGCATCGTCATCGAGTCATCTCGAGTTAAGTCAGGAAGGGCCGTAAGGCAAGTTGGTTAAGTCTAATTGATCCTTGGGAGGCACGACCTCGATCTTAAGGCACGATCAAGTCTATTGGCATGACCAGCACGAGTCGTCCCCTTGACGTCATTGGCACGAGAATGGTCTAGAGGCACATAAAAACAAGTAACAGTCTTGGCACGGCCGAGTTTGCATAAGTTTCTACATGGTGAGGCATTACCTCGAATATGTATTAAAGTCACGAATAGAGTATAGCACGACCCTATAGTTGTATTGCCAAGTATAGGCCAAGGCATCTTTGTCCTAAAATTGATCCTAAGGCAAGACTTGAAAGATAATCAAAAAGGGATTAAGTTGCATAAAGTAAATTAACGTGTCAGTTTTATATGGGTGGGCGAGGAGCTCACTCTACCAGTACAGTTGAGTACTGACACCCATACAGTTTTTATATGCAGGCACAGATAGAAGCCCGATGGCACGGAGCTCGCTTGGATGCGTCGAGGCATGAAGTTCCTTGGCATTTCGAGACGTGCGACCACATGGAGTCAGAACTTATATGGGACATAATGTATGGACATCGCCATTCCTAAGAATCTGCCACTCGTCGCTTGAAGCTTGTATTGAGAAATAAGAGAGAGCAGAGTGAGTTACAATATGAGAGAAAAGTGAGCTGGAGAGACTTGTAATTTGGTCTCATGCCCACATTGTAATCTTTGTTCAATATATCAATAAAAGAGTATTTTGCATGACTTGTGTTTTGTTTCAAATTTCTGCTGCTGACTATTTAATATTTCTGCTTGGGACTTCTGTGCGACACCCCCGTCGCTTAGCCTGTAATCAGTCGTTATGGACCTGCCTTACGTGAGTGCAATCTAGGCTCCGCGGCATCACGCCTTAGCGAGGACAATCGCTCCTACGGGAGCGGGGCGTGACTTAATGGTATCAGAGCACGGCTTTACGTCCTTGGACTTTTGATTGAATTTTTTAACTCTGATGTTCCGCAAACTCTGATGTTGTTTCCGCAAATCGATATCGTTGGTGTGCTCTCTCTCAAATGTTCCACGACATGTCCATACAATAAGTTTAAATATTTTGCAAAAATTGCACGAAAGAAATTTGGCTGAACAAAAGTTCAAGTAAAGAATGGTTGGCTAAGTCGGGCTGGGCATATACACCAAGAATCGTGTCGACCTTAGCAAAGTCGCATACGAGATACAAATTGTGTTGAACAAGAATGAGTTAGACTCGATTCATAGAATGTAGGATGACTATAGAAGTGCTATCGAACGATATTATCGTCGATGCGACATGGGCAAATCGTGCTTGGATTTTTGAGGAATGGCTCGAAGGAGAATTCAAAATAATCGATTGTTATTCATAACTTGTTTCGAGGATATGTCAAATGACTTCACCCCTGAGTAGTGTATAGGATAGCTTCAGGGATGTCGAACGATTGAGGATACGGGGTGCCAATGAGTCTATCAGCAAGCGTCGCTTGTATGCAAAGCCTTAGATAAGTATCGTTGAGTAAAATGTAATCTTGAAGTTTAATAAGTTGATTCAGACGAACTAGAAATAACGCGCGAGGGATTGTGATTGTGCAAATAGAAATGTGGGAATGATTGAGTAGGAAATTTGAATCGATGAGAAGTTAAGGTGTACAAATGGATGACTCGATCGAGTAAATCGGTATGAATCATATACGAAAAGTTAGCATGATCGGATGGTAGCGTGTACGAAAATGATTCGAATATTTGAGAATGACTCTAAGGATTTGAATAGATGCTGCTCGATGATTGAGTTAACATAGAATGATGCGATTTGAGGAAATGTGTTGCTCGATGACTTAAGATAGACGGATGAACATACGTGATTTTGGGTTGAAAGAATTGATCATGTAACTAGTTCGAGGAATTTTGATCTTGAATGTCGAGAAGATTATCCAGTTCGGACGATAGCATCGGTTGCACGACTCAGAATTTGTTGCAAATGAAGATCGTCAGGTTATATTTATCATCGATGGTATTGAGGTGTATCAAAGATCGATATACGATAACTCGGGGGTACTCTGATTCGAGGAATGACGATCGTGTAAAGTGTTATTATTTTGATGGATGCTATACTTGTGATTTTGATTGGAATGAATGCTTGGATGAAAATGATCGCGTCTTTATTGCTTCGAAGATAACCACAACGTCGACGATCTTGTCTTGCGCGAGCGCAACTCCATCCTCGCACATACGTCACGTTGAATTTGGGACGATCGTTCTGCGTGAGCGCTGACATGGTGATTCATGTCGCGAGAATGATCAAACTCGGAAGATTAGGTCATGGCAATTTGGATTGCTTCGACATGTGGTTTAATGCGAAGGTAAATTCGAGGATTGGTCGGACTTGTGAATGGCGATTGAGTAAACTTGAGGATTGAGTAGTCCAATATGTGTATCGTGAATGAATTAGTCTTGACTCAAGCAAGAGTTGTGTCCCGATAAGAACGATTATCCTAGAGGAATGCATGGTATTTTTATGCCGACCGTGGATAATCGGACTCGCGTGAGATTAGGGTGTGACATATTGTTAAAGTCAGACGACCTTGTGATCTATTACGTGAATTGGAATAAATGACTTAAGGAATATGAAATAAAAATTATGGTTTAGTAACACATCTTGTCGTAGCATGTTTGACTCGGGAATGATACATAGGTAGATTATATCAAAGGTGTTCAAAAGAGAGAGACTACGCGAATGGCTTGTTGGACGAGCGATATTGATATGCAGAGGAATTGGTTGGGTGAACTTACGATAGGATGGCTTTGCTGAATGACTCGGACCCCTTGGACTAAGAGTTGCAAGTACGAATAGGAGAAATATATGCTCAATGTTTAGAAATCTGAGTGATGCGAGCTTGGGTAGAAAAATCCTATACTTTCAACTTTGTTTGACCCTAGGATTGGGTTCAGTATTGGCATTATTGTTGGAGAACTATGATTCCAATTCTGACATTGACTTTAGTCTTAAGAAATGGCCTAGTGGTTAGGCGAGACGTCCATGTTGCAAGAGTTGGCATTGGAATGATTGATCTTGAGGATTGGTATGGATGGATAGAATGATTCTAGAACATGAAAACTCACGAGACTCGGCTGACATGCATGTATTTCAAGGATGCCTGAATATGTGCACGATGCGACTCGAGTGAGAATGTCGAATTCTCTATCACGTGGCTTGGCTGAAATACATGTATTTTGGGGACACCTGGGATATGTGTACGATCCAACAAAGTGATACGTTGAATTCAAGTAAGACTTAAGGAATGGAAAAGTGTCGAGGATTTCGAAATCGTATTTTAAAGAAAAGATTGATGGTAGTGCAAGCGTGGCTCAGATTGAAGAAACACATAGGCGTAGCGTATGCGAGAGTTATAGAATGTTGAATAAAGTGATGAGTCGATGAGTAAGTACTCATTTAGTTTCGAGGATGAAACTTTTTTCTGAGTGGTGTATGATGTAATGCCCCATCCCGCTCAGTCAATCGGAGGAATCAAAACGCCGACGGCGTTCGGACTTAACCACGCAATGGCTTGCTCGAAGACTCGCTCAGGTGGGTGTTTTCGGTGAACTTGTCTCAGCTTGGCCTTTACACTAATAAAACGAAAGTTTTCAAATGCACAAGTACGCTTGATAATAAAAGAGATGCATCCATATAGCTAAGGGAATAATCCCAAGTCGGGTTGGAATGTGTTAGAACATAGAAAAATGTCCCACAGTCGGTCATAAAGTATTGCTCAGCGTGCTTTCAAAATGACACTTCGTCCTTCGTCCCGTGGCTTGGGAGAAGGAAGCTAGATTAAGCTGCCATGAAGTTGAGAAATTAGCTTAAGTCATAGGCGTCGCCCGCGTAAATGCTTGATAAAGCATGTATAGTCCCATCGTCCAGGGCTTGGCATTACCTTGCTCGTCCCTCGGGTTAAGTTATATTGCACGTTGCAGTGCACGGCTTATGGCATAAGTCAGGCACCCAAAGAACTTGGTTGTTCAAGTCGAACGCGTGCACAGCACGTTCCCTCGATGCAAGCAGCCCTTGCTCGTCAAGTCGTTGCACGAACAAGTTAGATAAGAGTTTTGCTGGTCTATCACAGTCATAGCAAGCATTGTCTCCTGTTGTCTGCTGTTGTCAAGTCATATAGTCCTACGATCTCAAGGCTCGTCATATAAAGTATGTGACTCGAGCGATAGTGTCGCCTAGAGAACAAGTCAGTCTAGGTACGAGCTACAGTTGGTTTAGGAAAAAAGATGCCACAGACAAAGGAACACGTTATGTTCAAATTAAGATGGAAGACTACTTAGTAGTCATTTCCTGGATTTCAAAGGATAGAAGTTCACGCAACTGGTTGTCGCCGAGATCGGTCCCGCTACTTAGGAGTCTCGATAAGGAAGATCACGAGATCGGTCTCGCTACTTGGGAGTCTCGATAAGGAAGTTCACATGACTGGTTGTTGCTGAGATCGGTCCCGCTACTTGGGAGTCTCGATAGAAAGTTGGAAAGTATGGTCATGATTAAGGAAGGACTTGGTAGATCGAGTTGAGTCTTGCATGGTCATTTGACAACTTGCGAGCAAGGGGAATTCCTCGAACGATCGTTGGGGCACCGGGTTCGTGTCGGCCTAGGAGTAATTGTAGATATTGTACGGTCTTCATCGATGATACGACTCGATTGAAGCGAACCGTTACAATATAGGCTGCGAGTCATTCGGTGGGAGCTCATACCTCGTACGTGAATGGTCACCGTATGCAAAGATATATTATAGCTTGACATTGCTAGTGACCACTCATATAGATGTGTTGGCATAAGAGCGGCTATTCACGTATATGCCTTTGGATTGCGTCGAGTACTAGCAAGTTATGAGTTAGGTTAACAAGGTATACTTATAGCAAGTGCTGTTTCACTTAACAAAATGCCTGGAAATCGGCTTTTAAAAATAAAACGAGAAAAAGTACAAGAAGTACAAATTTGATTCTGGGAAGTATTGCTATGGAAGTCTGATCTGTAAATGATCACTTTGTTCCTTGGACTATACGATGATGATGAAGATCACTGCTAGAAGATGAACAATTGGAAGAATTAAGTCACCAGAAAGGTATCGACGTACTTGGGCACTGATGGCGAGGCCGAATGCTTTCATGCTTTGCTTCACTCTGTTCTGGAAGAAAAGTTGAAGAAGAATGCTCCGAAAAATCAAAGTCTCTGGGCTCTGATCTCTATGTATTCTCTTCTTTCTCTGTCTGTCCCCCTTTATATGAGAAAAATAAGTCTATTTATAGACTTGGCTTCTTGTACGTAAAAACTCAGCAAAAGTTCCGTCTTTACGCTAATAACTGCCACCCATGACTGAAGTCATCCTCTGCATACGTTGACACGTGTCCCATCATTTCAATAAGAATAGGATGCACGTACACACGTTCTTCGAGATGTGTGGCATGAAAGCCATATAGGCAAACCACGTTCCAAATTGGTGAAGAAGAATAGGGCATAAAAATAACCCAAAATACTCTGAGCGTAAAGTAGTAGACTAGGCGTAAAATAGTCCTGACATGGACTTCCCGCGTAAAGTGGTTGTTAAACAACCTTGAGCGTAAAAGTAGCCCAAATAAACTTTATGCACACGTCAACTTTTGAGCAAAAAAAACTCACACAATCTCCATGCGTAAAAAAAGCCATACTGTGAGCGTAAAATAGCTCAGTCCACATACTAAACGATAACATTGGTCTCTGTGTAAAACAAATCCCTTCAAATTCTGTGATATATGCCATCATTAAATCTTCATGTCAGACTTTGCATTAAATGCAAGACTTGACAGCTTTGTCCAGCGTAAAGTGGTTAGCCTGTCTTAGGCGTAAAACCACTGGCTTGACCCTGGCGTAAAACCATTAGCTTGACCCTGGCGTAAAGCGATTAGCCTGTAATAATAGATCATGTTGAGTGGAATGCTTCTATCTCTTTGACTCATTCCATGAAGCACTTTTTACGCTCCTACAAGACCCCCTTCAAAGTTTTCAAATATCTTGAAAATTTGAAACACTTTGAACAGAAGCGTAAAAGTCGAGATTTGACCAGTCAGCATAAAAATTCGGGAAATGGTGCCGGTCAATACTTAACCGTCATAATGAATTTTTGAAACTTTCGAATGCTTCTTCATTTTCTCGAGTTTGCATTAATAATGATCAGTTTCCCATAAGGAATATGAAGAGTTGATTTGGTTGTATATATAAGGAGAAATTCTTCATTCTTGCTTTTCATCCTTATAATATCATGGCACCAAAGAAAGAGTCTAACAAAGAAGAGGCTCCGAGCTCTAGGGTTGATATAGAGACAGAGGTTGAGCGGGCACGCAACTTTATAGAGTGCTTCGGACTGACTCCAGCAGTCTTTGGTCGTATAAATGGTGGTCCCTCAACTGCGTATGAAGGATCAGGTGATGCAGAAGCATTTCTTAATCTGATGCGTCGTTCCGGGATCCGCAACATGCACGAGTTAGGTGCCTCCCTTCGTCAGCCCAACGAAGGAGAGAAAAAATAATGTTTTATGTAGAAGTGTCGTCTATGTGTTGCGACTCTTCAACTTATCTGTAGGGGCTTACTCCCCTTTTTTATAAATAAAATCTCGATATTGATCTCATCTGTTGGCATATAGAATTGTTCTACACCTCCTTTGACTGCATCTATGATTGTTCATTTCCAAGAGAAACAAAACAACACGTGGCATCTGCCTTGTGGTCACGAGCGCCTTTTAGTAGGATCTTTCCCGAAATAGACTCACGCCAACCGTTTCTTCAACCCTTATAAATAGCTGAGTTAAAGAATGTTTTATACATTCTCATTCTTCCGAAGATAGCTTTTTACAACTTTTCATTCTCCAACAAGAGATTGATAATGGTGATGCTTTCCGATGTCGTTCCTCTGTACGCCGGTAGCACTTTGTAAGATTTTATTCTCCAATAAATGATGATGCTTTCCGATACCGTCTCTCTGTACGCCCGGTCACCAGACGTTGATTCAACCACTCTTAGAGCCGAATCATCTGACCTTAATGGTAAGTTTGATTCGTAAATCGATCGTCTGCTTTTGAACTTTTTGTTGAAAACAGATGCCGATCTTTAAACGAACGCAAATCCTTAACAGATATGGAGCGTTGTACGTAAAACATTGGCGTAAAACCTGGCATAAAAACCTCAGGTGTAAAGCCTTGTTGCACGTGAAACATTGGCGTAAAATCTTGTAGATTAAGTGCACATGAATCACTGGCCTAAAAGCCTTGTTGCACGTAAAACATTGGCGTAAAACCTCGTAGATTAGGTGCACATGAATCACTGGCACAAAAACCTTGTAGATAAGGTATGCCTGTTGAAGATAAAACAAGATGCGTAAGCACCTATTTTTTTTAGTTTTAATTAACTGATAAGCGTCTGATGATACTTCTGTTTAAAATAATTTTTCTTTGTTGTTTCCTGCAGAAGTTTGGCTGAAGAACTTTTCTAGAACCGATATTGGAGACTTTGACGCTGTGAGGAGCATTCTTCTGACATCAACATCAGGGAGCTCATACGCTTTTGACGCACAAATCAGACAACTCAGAACTTTTCGTGGGATAAAAGGGTCTTCCTCAGATGGTAGGAAGAGCCTTTATACACGGAAAGTTGGATGGTGGAGTCAACTCTATCCCGAGAAATTGGGTAGTATAGTTCCTTTCACGGCAGGACTAGGAATTGTATCCCAATGCTGGATACATTCCTATCTCCTCTGAAAGGCCGCCACTTCTCCATCAATTGTATTGGCAGCAACACGTCTTCGGGCTGCCATACTCTAGGATTCTCCTCTCGTCTGAGAGAGAAGACCAGAGTTTGATTCCTACTGTTCTGGTGGCCATTGAGGCTCAGACAGTAAGGAATTGACACCAACAACGAATCCGATGAAGAAGATCCAAAGAAGAAATAGATCTCGATTAGGTCATCGTTGTTGTATAGAATGAAAATCCAAGATGTAATAGATTTCCATTATAATTTGTAAGAAAGTCTAAGAAATGTAATAGACTTTTATGATGAAATGAGAATGGAAATGACAAGTCTTCTATGCTCAATGATTTGTATCTATCCAGAGGTAATACGGACATGACAGATAATAAAATCTTGTTTTCTATTTTTAGAGTATACAATACTATCAGAGGTAATATGGACATGACAGTATGTAAGAACTCAAAAAAAAGTAGATTAATATCTATGCAGAGGTCAAATGGACATGATAGATAGGAAATACAAACAAATTTAATATTTATTCAGAGGTCATAAAAATGTGATAAATAATAAATCCAACTTTCTATACCAACTGGTAAGATAGAAGATCAAAATTTCTCTCCGAGTAATCAGCTTAACCAAGCCTTGATAGCTGGGGATTAAGAAGACAGATGTCATTTGAGGATGTATGCCAAAATGAATGAACCGACATATCTTTCGGGAAAAGAAAAAAAAGGTTAATTCAATTCCATAATTAAATGGATGAATCTGATGTAATGAACGGACAGGTCTTTTCGGGAATGAACAGTTGTTTTAAAAAGACTGGTTCATTAATAGATCTCTCCTATAAATAGGTGAGAACTCTTTGTAACATTTCATTCTTATTTCTACTCATCTATCGAAATGTCTTCCATGGGCGTGCAGCAAAAGAATGAAGTCTCCAAGAAGGTTGAGGACGTCATCGAGACGTGCCCCGTTGAGCCAATTGTGACAGGCCCAACCGAAGTAGGCGAAAGTTCTTCTACTCCACCACAAGACATCCTTGCTTTCTTAGTAGAGCTAGGGAAAACTCCTGAAGAAGAAGCGCTGAGGATGGCTGCCTGCAGGTTTTTTATGAACTCAGGCAACGATGTCTTCGAAGCATTGACTGACTATGTATTCAATAAGGAAGGCAGTGGTCCTCGTCCTAAATCCTTTATTCAGAACAAAAATAATAATAAAAGAAATTTTATTTTCATTCTGTCTATTTTTTATACATAGTACTTCTTAAGAAATTTGCCATTGATCGACATCATGAGTAAATCTCCATTGGGCTTTGATAACCGATAGACGCCATTAGAAAACACGGTCTCAATTACATAAGGGCCTTCCCATTTTGCTTGGAATTTCCCTTTGCTTTTGTGAGTCATAATCCTCGGTCTTCGAACGGCTAATACCAACTCGCCAATCTTGAATACCCTCTCTTTAACTTTACGGTTGAAAGTTCGAGATATACGGGCTTGATATAGCTCAATATGCTGTTGTACTTGAAGACGCTTCTCGTCCAATCCTTCAAGTTCTTGGAGTCGTAAGCGATCATTGTTCTCTATAGTTAGCTCATTAGCAATAGCTATTCGTAGAGATGGAATCTGGATTTCCAAGGGAAGAACAGCCTCACATCCATAAACCAATAAAAATGGTGTAAAACCAGTAGGAGTCCGGACTGTTGTTCGATAAGCCCATAAACATTCTCCAAATTTCTCATTCCAATCACGTTTATTAGAAGAGACAAACTTTTTGAGAAGTTTAATGATCGTCTTATTGAAGGCTTCGGCTAAACCATTAGCAGCTGGATTATAAGCCGTAGAAGCCAGATTTTGAATTTGATTCTTATCACAGAACCGATAAAATGCCTGACTGGCAAATTGTGGACCATTGTCATGAATTATCCGTCGAGGAATCCCGAAGCGATAAATGACATGATATTTGATGAAGCTGATCACATTAGATGTTTTCACTTCAGCAAGGAGAACTGCTTCTGCCCACTTAGAAAAGTAATCGGCTATAGCTAATATGAATCGATGTCCTTTAATAGAAGGAGGGTTAATAGGACCAATGACATCCATACCGCAAGTTTCGAAGGGCCAAGAAGCTGCTGTAGGATGTAGAAATTCAGAAGGTTGGTGAATAAAGTTAGCATGAATTTGACATGCTTTACACCTTCTGGCGTAATCCACAGCATCTGCTATCATGGAAGGCCAATAATACCCCATTCTTCGAATGCGGTCCTGTAATTTTGGACCCGGTTGATGAGCACCACAAACACCATCATGAGCTTCTTGGAGTGTTTATTTGGCTTCACTTTCTGAGAGACAGCGCAGCAAGATTCTATCGTATGAACGACGATATAACATATGTAAAGATGAATCATAATAGAATCGAAATGATCGTCTCTTAATTGATGCAGCTTCTTTCGGATCTTCAGGTAAAATCCCATGAACCACGTAATCAATAAATGGAGTTCTCCAATCCCTCTGCTGAGAGCTTGACTCTGTAGTATAACTCTATTCAATACACAAATTATTCTTGACACAGAATAAGTCTCGGTCCAGTAAAGTAATTGTATTTTGTCTTCGGATTGGAACAGCCAAGTCTGCAGCTAGGCTAGCAAGAGCATCAGCCTCCACATTCTGAGAACGTGGTACGAATTCAATGAAGAATCTTTTGAATAAAAGGACCAATTCGACTACCACTTGATGATAAGGGATGAGATCAGGATTTCTGACTTCATAAGTCCCTCTAACCTGATTAACAATCAGTTGAGAGTCTCCATAGGCTTCCAGGAATTCAATATCCAATTGTTTTGCGACTTGGAGACCAATCAATAAAGTATTATATTCTGCTACATTATTGGAGCATGGTTCATTGAGAGAATAGGCACGGTATATGACCATTTTGTTAGTAGAAACCAAGACGATTCCTACCCCAGAGACAATATTACCTTTAGGTCCAACCCGTGATGCTCCGTCAAAATATAATTGCCAGATGTCATTTTTCAAAGTCATATTGCAATCCACGACTTCATCTGGAATGTCCTCATATAACTTTGATGTTTCAGGTATAGGATGAGCAGCTAAGAAATCAGCTAATGCTTGACCCTTCACTAATTTTTGAGGTATATAAACCATGTCATAAGGAGTGAGCAACATCGTCCAGGTAGCTAACCTAGAGTTAAGAATGCTCGGTTTTCTCATTAATACCCAAATAGGATTTATTCTGGAGATGACATGGATAGTCTGTCCTGTCACATAATGTTTTGTCTTTTGGACAGCAAAAACCAAGGCCAGACATTCCTTTTCTACAGGAGTATACCTGTGTTCTGCTTTGACCATCATTCGGCTAAGATAATAAATTGCTTGTTCATGTCCCATATCACTTTTTGTGCAAGAAGAGCACCAAGTGAATGATCCAAAGCTCGAACATATAGCAAAAATGGTCTTTCTATCACTGGAGGTACCAAAATAGGGAGATTTGTAAGGTATTGCTTGATGTCATTGAAGGCTTTCTGACACGCTTCATCTCACACAAATGATACACCCTTCTTTAATAGACAGGAGAAAGGCTGGCATCTTCCAGAGAGATTGGATATAAATCTCCTGATATACGCAATGCGACCTTGGAAGCCACGGAGTTTTTTTAAATTGTGTGGAGGACGTATTTCAAGAATTGCTTTAACCTTATCAGGATCAACATGGATACCCTGAGAAGTAATGATAAATCCTAAAAACTTGCCACTGGAAACCCCTAAGAAAGACTTAGTAGGGTTCATTTTCAATTGATGTTGGCGCATCAATTCAAATACTGTCTTCAAGTCTTAAATGTGATCATCTTTTGATCGACTCTTAACAGCAATGTCATCTACATAACATTCTACTGTCTTCCGTAGATGTTCTTGAAATATGTTGCTCATGGCCCGTTGATACGTGGCACCGGCATTTTTAAGACCAAACGGCATCACCGTATAGCAGTAAACCCCAAGGGGTGTACGAAAAGCAGTATGCTTCTCATCTTCTGGATGCATCTTAATTTGATTATATCCTGAGAATCCGTCCATGAAAGACATACGTTCAAAACCGCATGTATTGTCTATCATGACATCAGTAATTGGAAGTAGAAATTCGTCTTTTGGACAAGCTGCATTAAGATCTCGAAAATCTATGCAAACTCGGACTTTTCCGTTCTTCTTCATAACAGGAACAATGTTGGCAACCCAATAGGGGTGTTGTTCTTCACGAACAAAGCCACACGTGATCAGCTTTTGACTTCTGCTTCAATTGCATCCATTATATCTGGTCTAAAATGTCGTTGCTGTTGTTTTACAGGCTTAGCATTAGGAAGAATATTGAGTTTATGAGTAACAATTTTAGGATCTAGACCTGGCATATCCGCATAACTCCATGCAAAAATATCAATATATTCTTTGATCAGTTTTATCAATTCTTCCTTTTCATCTTCAGAAAGATTTTTACTGATGAATATTGGTTTTGGCGTAGTTCCATCTCCAACATCAATCTGAACAATCTCGTTCTCTGTAGGTGGTTGTCGTTGTTCAAAACGAAGTTCCCATTGAGTGTCCATCTATTGAGCCCAAGGATCATTCTCAAATGGTTCAGATTCACCATCCGTTTGAACCATATTTACTGAGAATATTTGTTCAGATTCATCATAATAGTCTCCTCTAACATATGAGGGGTGAGATGTATCAGATTCGATAAATTGGATTTCTTCCGAATTTGATGATTGTGAAGAGCTAGAAGAGAATTCTTCTTGTATATCGTCATTAAACATGTAGGACGGATCATATCCCAGCCCATGACGAGTCTTCTGGTAAAACAGATCACCACATAATGGTAGTCGTCTACCTTTGCCTTGATTGAGACCTTACATAGTCTTCAAATCATATCCCATGTTCTGGATAATCTTGAGAGATTGTTGAATATATCTGTTAATTCGGATTCTTCATTTATCTTTATCTCTCAAATCATCTGTCTGAGCAACAGGGATATTTTTAGCCAAGCCAAACATAGTTTGGCGCTTATTTTTCTTATCAGACGGAACCACGAAATAAGATTCTTCGTGACGTCTATAAGTTACACAAGCTTGCAATGAAGTGGCCACAGGAAGAAGATAGGGAGAAGATGTTAGAAACCTTTGAGCATAAGGTCCAACATCGACATGAGGAGGAAAAGAATTTTCCTTATTGTCAATGTATAAGGTTTCTTCTGTGTCTATGTCGTCTTTATACTGATGACTTTGATTATCAGAAGATAAAGTCATTCTTTCAATAAACTTGACAGCCATATACTCGAAAAAAAAATCTTCATTGATATCAAAAAGTACAGAATGATCAATATTTACATCATTTATAATTTGACTGTTACGCTTCGGATTAATCACTAGTGGACTATCATCCGTCTTCTGCGTAGATTTGCCAAGATTGACAATCAATGGAGGTTCTGGATCATTCATACGAAAAGTACGCCCTTTGACCTTGATCACAAGAGGTTAAACTTGGCTTTTAGCAGGAACATTCACTGATTCCTCAGATGAAGCTTGAGTTCTTCCTTTAACCTTGATCATCAAAGGTTAATTGTTGACAGGTTGGGTTTGGATTCGCCCTTTGACTTTGATATTCAAAGGTTGCTCTTTTGGCGGATCTTCATTAATAGACTGATCTTCGGCAAATGATCGATCTTCAGCCATGTCTGATATTTCCTTTACATGTTCTTGTTTGTAGAACCTTGAATCAGAAAAATAGGCTTCGACACCCTTGAAAGGATTGATATCAGCAAACTCAGCCTTAACAACCCCTTAGGAATCCACATATTTGAAGCATTGGTGGAGAGTTGAAGGCATGATGTTATGCTCATGTAACCATAGTCTTCCAAGAAGGATGTTGTAGGATACGTCTGAATTAATAACATAGAATGTTGCCATAGTTCGAAGATCACCAATCTGAATCTTCAGACGAATCTTCCCCAGTGGTTTGCTCTTTCCAGAGTTGAAACCAACTATCGTAGTACTAGTGTAAGTCAGATCACTAGTAGGAATCCTCAATGGTCTTAGCATACATTGAAGAATTATGCTAATGGAAGACCCAGGATCAATGTAAATTCTATCAACTTCAATAGATTCAATATATCCAGTGTAGCACAAAGGCCTGTCATGCTTGTTATGCTTCAACAGCATATCTTCTTGTGTAAAGGTGATGTTGGGAATTGCTTCCATCACACTATGACATTGTGGACATGACACTGGTATATTGTCAGGAGTCTTAAGTTGAGCTAAGCAGGAATCAGCTTGCAGCAAAGCTTCACTCAAAGTTTTGCGACTTTCTTTAGAAAGGCGAAGCAACTCGAAGATAGATAATCTAGCCGGAGTATTAGCTAACTGGGCTAGAATATCAAATTTATAGGGTTTCATCACCACTCCCTGACTGGAAGTAGACTTCAACGGGACGTCGAAGCGTACCGTCTTCTGTTTCCCTTTTTCAACCACAGCAGGAGCAAGAGACGGTTGAGTTGATGGTGTTTCAACACTCTCTGCTTCTTTGGAGGATCCCTCATAATCTTTGTGGTACTCTTTTCCAGATCTTGTACCAGCAAAAGTTTCTTCTTCAGACTCAGAAGAAGGAAGTACCATATTGCAGGATTTAATCTTCCTTTCCTTAGCCTTCTTCTTGTGAGGATTGTTATGAGGAACTTCAGTACCCAATCCAACAGTAGATTTTTGACTTTGAATTTGTAAAGGAAGTCGTATTCCTTTATCATAATTCAAACCTTCTGCCTTTTGAAAGTCATAACCCATCTTCTTCATGAGAAGGACAGATTGCTGACTGTACAAGTGAGTAGGCAGTGGACTTTCAACAGGTGGTTCCACGGAGGAAGAAGAAGAAATCTCTGTAACTACAGGAGAATGAGGAATAAACGTCTCTGTAGCTACGGGAGGAGAAGGATTCGGGATACGAAGAAAAATTCCTGTAGGAGCTTTTTCATAAGCAGCGAAGACTTGTTGTGTCCTGTATAAGGGAACACTATTTATGTCTAGCCACTGCTGATGAGTAAGCTTGAGCTTGGTAGGAGGAGCCAGACTTGGAGGACATATGTTCAATCCTCTCAGTCTATCTTCCAAAGGAAAGCCATTCCATAGATGATCCAAATCATCAGGATCTAGAATAACATGAGAAATCATGTTGCAGGTTTTGACTTTCTTACCTTTCTTGGATTTTGAAGTTTTGCCTTCATCTTCTATTTCAGGTACTAAGTCTGGATGTACCCACATAATTTCACCATTCTTTAACGTAAGAGGCAGCAATCCTTCATTTTCCTCCCTAGCAGGTGGGATATTCACAATCTTCATCGTCGTCTTCGGGATTGGGATAATTCCATCTGGTACTTGTTGTGGAGGAAAATCTCCAAATTGAAGAGAAACCATATTGGTTGTAACTGTATGGTCATCATTGGTTAAAGCGATAGCACCACCATTTATCAGCTCTTGGATTTTCTTTTTCAAAATATAACAAGCACTGGTAGGATGATTAATGTATCTATGATAGATACAATATTTGGGATTGTCGGTCAGATTCACCTCATTAGGCCTCTTTGGCTCTGGAATCTGGAGTTTGCCACTCTTCACCAGATATTGGAATATCCCTGGGATATCACTTTCGTCAAAAGAGTATTCTTCTTTTGGCCTGGAAGATTCCTGATTATTCGGCGTCGTTTTATTCTTGGAAAGATTCACCATAAGAGTGTCTTTTTCTTTCATATTACGATTGTCGAAATTATTACCAGGATTACTTTTCTTTCCTTTATCCTTAGAGGCGAAAATCATCCCATGTTCACGAGCCAACCTACCATTGGTCTCGGCAGAAACTGCTGCTATGATAAACGAAGCCCAATCTGTGAATTGGGAACCTGTGAAGACAGCAATAGATGGTCGCAGATTCATCTTACATGTATCAATCAGCACTGAATCTGGCATACCAGGGGGCGTCTTTAGAGGCGCCTGTCGGAAACGTTCAATGAACGTCCGAGTATCTTCTTTCTCCTTTTGCTTGATTTCTATTAAGGAGGACATGTTCATGTCCATACCTCCTTCATAGAAACGGGAGAGAAACATTACCTTAAATTCGTCAAAAGACGAAATGCAATTGTCGGGTAAACTACGATACCAGTCGTAAGCTGAACCCGTCAAGCATCCAATGAATACTCGAGTAAGAAGAGCATCATTTTTCTGCAAATGTACAGTCATAATATCAAAGTAATTGATATACTGTCTAGGAGAAGCCTTTCCATCAAACAATACCATTGACTGTGGCTTGAATTTCGGTAGAAAGGGTACATCATTCCAATGAGGAGGATAAGGTTGTTTAATCCCTAACCTCTGGAGTTGATCCTTTTGCTTCAAAACTTCAAACTGTGCTTTGAGTTCACGCACTGCTTGAATGGCTTCGCTAGTTTGTAGAAGCACATTTGATTGAAAAGTTGTTGGTTGTACCATAATCCCCACTGGAGATGGTACATCTTCTGGAATGAGGGGATCTGGAGATGCAGAATTTTGGTTAACAGTAGGCTCTTGGATATTCAAAGGTATATCAACCCCTTGGCTATCTTGAGTTGGTGCTGCTACCTGTACCGGTGTTACTATTGCCGGTTGAGCAGTTTGCTGAGCCGTTATTATCTGGTGCATGCTTTGCATCATGTTAAGCATGTCTTTTAATGATTGCTCAACGGCAGTGAGACGTTGTTCTGTATTAACAGATGACGTCTCTGGTTCATCTCCAATAGCGTAGGATTCAACCTCTCTTAAAGATATAGAGGGATTAGTATAGAAGTATGAATCGACACTATCAGTTTCGGACTTAAGAGATTGAGTACCCCCAGCTTCAGAATCAGAAGTCTGCAATTGTCTTTGTCTTCTTGATCGAGTATTCTGATATACTCCTTCAAAAGAATCAAGAAGTCTGTTGAATTGTTGTTGACCTGGGGTTTGGGACGTGTTTCGTCTATGACGTCATCCTCTGTTGGTGTGAGATGCCATATTGACTGATGCATATGATAACTCATCAGCTTGTTGTTGGGGCACATTAAAATTCAATCGATCAAAAACTGACCGTCTGGAAGCCGAGCAACAACATTTGATCACAATCTGGTGACACTCACAGTGATGATTTTCTTGGGGGAGTGTCACGGAAGATTGTCTATTTTTACGCTTTTGCATTAGCAATTCACGTAAATCAGAAGGAGTAGAGGGAGTAGTCTTCTTTATTATATTTGGGGTAGCAAAACGTTTAGTCCTTTGTGTATAAAGAAGATTACTGGCTGCATTCGCAGAACCAAACTGTATATTTCTACGCGTTTGGAGTTGTGTGCGCAAATCTTGAGATTTTTGAGCACGAAGGACTCCATTTTTGTTGCGTGTGATTTGTAGATTTGGTACTTTGTGTAGAGCAGTATAAGCAGGTTGTTGGTGTAGAACTGAAGCTTTACCAACAACATTTTTACGTTGTATGCATTTAGGTACATTCACATTAGATGTAAAAACATCGTTGCGAATTTTATCTACACTGTCACAGACAGGAGACTTACCTTTACGCGTAGAGCGTAAAAATTGATTATCTACCACGTCACAGACGGGAGATTTTCCTTTACGCGAAGAGCGTAATTTTTGTATGTCTACCACGTCACAAACGGGAGACTTATTTTTACACTTAGAAGCACAAGCATTAGAGTCTGCCTCATTACAAATGGGAAACTCGTTCTTATGCACTGAGCGTAAAATTTGGTTTTTACCCACTGGGCGTAAAACATCATTTTTACGTACCGGACGTAAAACCTGATTATCTTCACCGTCATAGACGGGAGATAAATTGCCATACTTAGAGTGCAAGGCTGAAGTAAGGACTGCCTCGTTACGAACGGGAGCCCCTACGACAGGAGTGGGAAGAATTCCCTTGCCATCAGAAGCAACAGAGAGATCAGAAGCTATTTTGGATTTAGGAATCCAAACTTTTCGTGCTTTGCGAGATTTTTGAACATTGGAGCAGCGAGAACCACCCCCAATTCGGAGCATCTCTTCATAAGCAGTCTGGTCGAAGTGTACAACCAGAGTCTTCTTTGTCTATCCAATCGACACATCATCATATTGAGCAATTGCCTCCTCGTCGGAGGAGAAGGTCGTCCCCAGCAGAGTCGCCATTTTTGTTTCACTTAACAAAAATACCTGGAAATCGGCTTTTGAAAATAAAACGAGAAAAAGTACAAGAAGTACAAATTTGATTCTGGGAAGTATTGCTATGGAAGTCTGATCTGTAAATGATCACTTTGTTTCTTGGACCATACGATGATGATGAAGATCACTGCTAGAAGATGAACAATTGGAAGAACTAAGTCACCAGAAAGGTATCAACGCACTTGGGCACTGATGGAGAGGCTGAATGCTTTCCTGCTTTGTTTCACTCTGTTCTGGAAGAAAAGTTGAAGAAGAATGCTCCGAAAAATTAAAGTCTCTGGGCTCTGATCTCTATATATTCTCTCCTCTCTCTGTCTGTCCCCCTTTATATGAGAAAAATAAGTCTATTTATAGACTTGGCTTCTTGTGCGTAAAAACTCAGCAAAAGTTCCGTCTTTACGCTAATAACTGCCACCCATGACTGAAGTCATCCTCTGCATACGTTGACACATGTCCCATCATTTCAATAAGAATAGGATGCACGTACACACGTTCTTCGAGATGTGTGGCATGAAAGTCATGTAGGTAAACCACGTTCCAAATTGGTGAAGAAGAATAGGGCGTAAAAACAACCCAAAATACTCTGAGCGTAAAGTAGTAGACTAGGCGTAAAATAGCCCTGACATGGACTTCCCGCGTAAAGTGGTTGTTAAACAACCTTGAGCGTAAAAGTAGCCCAAATAAACTTTATGCACACGTCAACTTTTGAGCAAAAAAAAACTCACACAGTCTCCATGCGTAAAAGAAGCCATACTGTGAGCGTAAAATTGCTCAGTCCACATACTAAACGACAACATTGGTCTCTGTGTGAAACAAATCCCTTCGAATTCTGTGATATATGCCATCATTAAATCTTCATGTCAGACTTTGTATTAAATGCAAGACTTGACAGCTTTGTCCAGCGTAAAGTGGTTAGCCTGTCTTAGGCGTAAAACCACTGGCTTGACCCTGGCGTAAAACCATTGGCTTGACCCTGGCGTAAAGCGATTAGCCTGTAACAATAGATCATGTTGAGTGGAATGCTTCTATCTCTTTGACTCATTCCATGAAGCACTTTTTACGCTCCTACAAGCGCTAACCTTGAATCGGTGCGGATTAGGTATGCACGGTTTGCAACACCATTCTGGAGCCTAAGATTTGGCTATAGCAAGGACATCATGTGCTTCGGCATGAATGTGGCATCGTCATCGAGTCGTCTCGAGTTAAGTCAGGAAGGGCTGTAAGGCAAGTTGGTTAAGTCTGGTTGATCCTTGGGAGGCGTAGCCTCGATCTTAAGACACGATCAAGTCTATTGGCACGACCAGCACGAGTCGTGCCCTTAACGTCATTGGCACGAGAATGGTCTAGAGGCACATAAAAACAAATGAAAGTCTTAGCAGGGCCGAGTTTGTATAAGTTTCTACTTGGTGAGGCATTGCCTCGAATATGTATTGAAGTCACGAATAGAGTATAGCACGATCCTGTCGTTGCGTTGCCAAGTATAAGCCAAGGCGTCTATGTCCTAAAATTGATTCTAAGGCAAGACTAGAAAGACAATCAAAAAAGGATTAAGCTGCACAAAGTAAATAAATGTGTCGATTTTGTATGGGTGGACGAAGAGCTCACTCCACCAGTACAGTTGAGTACTTACACCCACACAGTTTTCATGTGCAGGCACAGGTAAAGCCTGATGGCGCAGAGCTCGCTTGGATGCATCGAGGCATGGAGTTTCTTGGTATTTCGAGGCACGCGGCCGCATGAAGTCAGAACTTATATGGAACATAATGTATGGACATCGCCATTCTGAAGAATCTGCCACTCGTCGCTTGAAGCTTGTATTGAGAAATGAGATAGAGCAGAGTGAGTTGTAATATGAGAGAAAAGTGAGTTGGTGAGACTTGTAATTTGGCCTCGTGCCCACATTGTAATATTTGTTCAATACAATAAAAGAGTATTTTGCATGACTTGTGTTTTGCTTCAAATTTCCGATGCTGACTATTTAATGTTTCTGCTTGGGACTTCTGTGCGACGACCCCCGTCGCTTAGCCTGTAATCGGTCGTTATGGACCTACCTTACGTGAGTGCAATCTAGGCTCATGTGGCATCACGTCTTAGCGAGGACGATCTCTCCTACGGGAGTGGGACGTGACTGATACAAAGCGAGGCCGGTAGTTAAAGGCTACGGTCAGCGGAAAGGCGTAGATTATGATGAGATCTTTTCACCGGTCGTCAAGCAGTCATCTATTCGGGTGGTGCTAGCATTGGCAGCCAGTTTTGACTTGGAGGTCGAGCAGATGGACGTGAAAACGGTATTCCTCCACGGTGATCTTGAGGAGGAGCTATACATGGAGCAGCCAGAGGGATTCTGTGAGAAGGGAAAGTCATATTTGATCTACCGGTTGAGGAAGAGCTTGTATGGTCTGAAGCAGGCTCCGAGGTAGTGGTACAGGAAGTTCGAGTCATTTATGGGGGAGTATGGTTATGCACAGACGACGTTGGACCATTGTGTATTTGTGAGGTACTTTGTCGAAGATAATTTCATCATTTTATTGATCTATGTTGATGATATGCTATTAGTGGGTCGGAATGCCACTAGGATAGCGGAGTCAAAGTGCCAACTGGGTGCGGCCTTCTCTATGAAGGATTTGGACGCAGCAAAAATTATTCTTGGGATGGAGATCAACCGAGAGAGAGTCAAAGCTGCTACACTTGTCCCAAAAGAAGTACATCTACCGGGTACTTCAGCGTTTCGGGATGGACGGGTCGAAGAAAGTGAGTTGTCCCCTTGTGGCTCACTTTAAACTCACTGAGGAGCAGTGTCCATCTACCGAGGACGAAAAAGAAGATATGGAGCGGGTTCCATATGCCTCAGCTGTGGAAAGCCTTATATATGCTATGGTGTGCACGAGGCCAGACATTGCTCATGCAGTTGGCACAGTTAGCGGGTATCTTTCAAATCCTGGAAGGGTACATTGGAGTGCGGTTAAGTGGATTCTACGATACCTTCAGGGCACTGCCGATTGGAGACTTTCTTTTGGTGGTGACGAGCCGAAGCTGGTTGGATATACCGACGCTGATATGGTTGGAGACATAGACATGAGGCGATCGACTTCGGGCTATAAGATAATGTTTGCTAGAGGAGCGGTATCGTGGAAGTCGTGGTTGCAGAAGTGTGTTGCCTTGTCGACGACAGAGGTAGAGTACATTGCGGCGACGGAGGCTTGCAAGGAGTTGCTGTGGATGAAAAAGCTATTGCAGAAAATGGGGCTGAAGCAAGAGCAATATACTTTGCTTTGCGACAGTCAGAGTGCTATTCACCTTGTGAAGAATCAGACCTTTCATAGCCGGTCCAAGCACATCGAGACTCGGTATCATTGGATACGGGATGTGGTTGAGAAGAAGGACGCGGAGCTTGAGAAGGTTCATACAGATGATAATGGAGCAGATATGTTCACAAAGATTCTACCAAGGAAAAAGTTTAAGTTCTGCAGGCAGATCATCGGGATGACGACCTCCTCCACATAGTTGTGAAGGAGGAGAAATGTTGGAGTGGGTGGGATTTCCAACCTATGTGGAGAAGACCCCGGAGTGCGACAAGCATCGTTTGTGTGTCAGAGAAGCTCGGGGAGGTGACGAGGCCATTCGGAGACGAAGAAGAAACTCGGGAGCTACCCGAGTACATTCTGGAACAGGAGAGGCAGAGTTCGGGCCGAACTCTGCCCCTTGGTTCCAGAACCGTTCTGTCACGAAAACACAAAGTTCTGGGCGAACTCTGTGTCGACGGACTGAGACTGATTTCAGGGTATTTTTATACCGTTGGATCGTATCCTACGATCCAGGTTTTGCTGCGGATTAGGGGATTTATACATGTTTTTTCTAACCCTAATCACAACACAACATTGAAGAAAATAGAGAAAAAAGAGGCAAGAGTGCCATTGCAACTTTGTGAGAGATGGAGGATTGAAGGCCGTTTTCAAAAGAGGATTGTGTTCGGGTAATCTCTACTCGTAGTCTTTATTCTTCGTAGCCTTGTAATCAATTATTCTTGCTTCCAAGTGTTGTGGAAATCCATATTGGACCGGAAGAAGTTTGTAGAGGGTATACTCCTTTATTTCATTAGTGAAGGCTTCTCAAGGGTTGGACTACGATCGTCCCACAAGGGTTTTCCACGTCAAAAATTCTCTGTCTACGTGGATAGTGTTTGGTGTTTGGTTCGTGCGTTCTCGGTTCTCTCGCAGGTACTCTCTAGTTTGGGAAAAGGTTTCCGCGCTTCTTTCCCAACAACTTTGTCTATACTATTATATAATTCAAATATTAGAAGTATATATGTATATATATATATATGAACAAGACCAGCATTTAAAAGAGAGAGGTTCTCTCTTTGTCAACATCAAATTGTTTAGAAGGCGCAAAGATCAGCAAGGCAACTTGCACATAAATCACAAAACAATTAATGTACAAAAGGTATCAACAATGCTGTGCGAAATTAGATTTCCAGTAGACGTAGGGCTAGGCTCCAAATTGTGAGAAAAGGGAACAAAACAGTGTGGAAAGTATAAGCATCTATTAATCTTGCCTTTTCTTACACTGAACAGACTAGTTTCATTACTGACCAACAGAAGTTGCTTCACTTTACATGGTTCTGTACATCAGTAAATGAATGTAACACCAAAATTTAGTTGAGGGATATACATAAAAAAAAAATGAATTTAGAAGATTGTGTCAATCATGAGGTCTCTCTTTGGAGGTGATTTCTCTATCATCTGTTTCTGCAAATCCACAAAATCTGAACCCTTGTGCGCAAATCTGCCTGCACCAGCTCATACCTGCAATTTGAGTCATTATACCATGATTCTGTCTCCCAAGATCCTAAGTTACTGCATGTAATTTAGAAACAATTTGGACACAGGAAAATAGACCCTTATAGCAATGAATGGTCACAAAAGTGAACCTAGTGCAACATTGACTTAAGATGATAAAGAACACTAGCTTTATTTTTCATGAACCTAGACAAGATTCATAGTATAATTCTTCAAGGAAACTAATATATAACATTCATATTTCCAGAAACCTGCAACCAAGTAGCATAATAAATAAAACGCAGGATATTTTCACAATCATTAGGAATTAAGAGTAGTTAGTATGTACTCTAAAATATCCAACTTCCAGTCTCAGACTCGGAGTCCACTTTCTTGTCAATTACTAGCTAGCTAGCATGGACACCAAAATTCAGTACCATGCCGGACGTGAAGGACTCCAAGAAACTGGACAACACAAAATCAGTGGCATGCCGGTGTCATTGTGTCCATATTTTACCATGTCATATTTGTGTCCATGCAATAATACTAGTTTTTATTGTCAAATTCGAGACATACTGCCTGAGTTATTAAGAAAAACCAACAAATTTTATAAAAAAAAAATCATCCTTTCAATTTCTATGCACAAAAACCAGGTTATAGAAGATTGATATTTGATGTGAACCCCCCAATAAGGAACATCTGATTGATGCAACTTCATTATATATACCTAACTCTCCAAAATCATCAAGAAGAAATAATTGTCAATTTATATAGTTTCTATGGGCATCAAAGTATAATGACATAAAAAAATAAAAAAGTATTCTGATATATTTAAATGGATAGCTCGCCATATTCCTTACAACAATCCAACTATCTTCTCAAATTGATGAGAAGACAACTTTTAATATATGCAAGGAGATTATATACTGAGGCAGGATGTCAGCCGATTAAAAACACTTGTAACGTCTGAAAAGTTGTGTCCCACCCGAGCCAATGTTGCATAACCTTCCACGGACCAAGGTTATGCGGGAAGCTTCTAGAATATTCTAGAAGATGGCGGAACTCTCTAGAAGACGGTGGATTTCTCTGGAAGGCCCAAGAGCATTCTAGATGGCCCAAGATCCTTCTGGATGTACTAGAAGTTTCATTTTATTTTTCTTAGAGAATAATCCTAGAATATGCCGATTCCAGTATGGTAGGAAGAATAATCCCTTGAATATTCCTTCCAGAAGTTTCCATGTAAAGTTCTATGAGCCATTGTAAATAAGGGGGAGGCCTCATTTGTTTCTCACCACCAAAACTTGTAAGCATTCTCCAAGCAATAAAAAAATTCTTACGAGTCTCATCTTTGCTCCACTCTTCTTAATTTCCTTAGCGTTCTAGCTAAGTCGGGTTGGAAAGGCTTGCACGAGCCTTCGAGAAGGAAGATAGTGCGCCGCACGGGATGAAGTGCTAGCAAAAATACTAAGTCTGTGACAAGTGGTATCAGAGCAAAGGTCGAGCGCCCCCATGTCTTCGTCCGAAGCAATCCTCGACGAGCAGCCCGCATCGCCTAAGGAGAAGGCGAGGCCCTCGAAGAAGGGCAAGAGCAAAGAACCGTCGTTGGAATAGGCTCTTAGCGAGTTGGCGTCGCAGATAGAGACGCTGGAGAAAGGCGAGACGGGCGTCGAGTTTCAAGTGGAGCAAAATCAGACGGCTCACGAGGAATTCGCCCATGGGTTGGAGACTGATGTCGCAACAGCTATGGCGCAGTTTCGAGAGCACCTCCACGAGATGCAAGCCGAGTTCGAGGAACGAAAGGCTACCAAGGCGGAGATTGCCGAACTGCGCGAGGAGCTAAAAACCAAAGCGACGATCCTCGAGATGGCCATTGCTGGTGGTGCGACTCCGAGGAGGGAGGCGACCCAGAGAGTGAAGTATCCAGAACCCAAGTCCTTCACCGGCGTGCGAGACGCGAAGGAAGTGGATAACTTCATTTGGAACATCGAGCGGTACATGAAGGCGGTTCATATCGAGGATGAGACCGACAAGGTAAACACGGCGTCCCTATATTTTTTTTATTATGGTGCTATGCTGTGGTTGCAACGCAGGTGCATCGAGATAGAAAAGGGACACGATCAAAACTTGGGAAGATCTCAAGAAGGAGATAAAGTCTCAGTTCTACCCGGAGAACGTGGAGTATGTCGCGAGGTGGGGCTTGCGACAACTCAAGCACACTGGGTCCATCAAAGGAGTATGTGGCGGAGTTTATCCGCCTGATGCTTGCCATTTCCAATATGGACGAAGAAGATCACCTATTCTTCTTCATGGGCAGTCTGCAACCGTGGACGGCGCAAGAGTTGCAGAGGCAACGCGTGTTAGATCTGAACACGGCCGTTGCAGCGGCCGAGAAGATGATGGAGTATCGGCGGAGCGATACCCCCAAGCCCAAGGAAAAGACCACGACCAAGTTCAATGGTGGAGGAGCCGAGAAGAACAACGGAAAGGGAGCCCCGCCGAAGGACAAGCAGCCTGCGAAGCCTCCGACGGAGCGAAAGATCGAGTGCTTCGTGTGCGGTAGAAATCATTTCGCACGCGACTGCACCAAAAAAGCAAGAGGGTGAACGCGGTCCAAGGCGGGTTAGCCGAGGACGAGGAGCCTAAAATGGGGGCTCACATGGGTGCCCTGCGCTTACTAAATGCTTTGAAGAGGAAGGCGGTCGTGGCCAAAGCTCCGAGTTGAGAGCTGATGTATGTGGACGTGAAGATCAACGGCCACAACACAAGGGCGATGGTCGACATAGGAGCAACCCACAACTTCATCTCGGACGCAGAGGTCCAGCGCTTGGGTCTGGTGCTTGAAAAAGACTCAAACAAGATGAAGACGGTCAACTCAGAGGTCCGTCCCGTGCAGGGGGTGGCCAAGGGGGTGAATATCCAATTGGGAGACTGGACGAGTGTCACCAGTCTCACGGCCGCACCCTTGGACGACTTCAACATGATCCTTGGGATGGACTTCCTCACTTCGGCAAAGGCGATTCCAATGCCTCATTCGGGAGTCATCGGAATCATGGAGGAGAGCTCCCCGTGCATGGTGACAATTGCACGAGGCGAGCTTGCGAAGGGGAAGGCTCTCTCCGCCTTACAACTCAAGAAGGTGATGCGACACCGAGAGATAACCTACTTGCGGTGCTCAAGACGGAGGAGGCGTACGTGTAGGAGGATCTTCCGCCTGAGATCGATGACGTCCTTGTGGAGTTTGGGGACGTCATGCCGAAGGAGTTGCCAAAGAGGCTACCTCCGCGGAGGGAGGTAGACCACGCCATCGAGTTGGAGCCGGGCATGAAGCCGCCCGTCCCGAGCTAGACGAGTTGAAGAGGCAACTCAAGGAGCTGCTGGATGCAGGCTTCATCAGACCGTCAAAGGCCCCGTACGGCGCAGCAGTGCTGTTCCAGAAGAAGAATGATGGAAGCCTTCGTTTGTGCATTGACTATCGTGCACTAAATAAGGTGACCGTTAAGAACAAATATCTCATTCCGTTGGTGGCGGACCTGTTCGACCAACTGGAGGGCGCAAGATACTTCTCCAAACTTGATCTGCACTTGGGTATTATCAAGTCCGGATTGCAGAGGGCGACGAGGCTAAGACGGCATGCGTCACGAGGTATGGCGCATATGAGTTTATGGTTATGCCTTTTGGTCTAACAAATGCTCCTGCAACTTTTTGTACTTTGATAAACAAACTCTATCATCCCTACCTGGATCGGTTCGTCATGGTCTATCTCGACGACATCGTCATGTATTCAAACACGATAGAGGAGCACATTGAGCATTTGAAGGCCGTCTTCTAAGTGGTGAGGGAGAAGAACTCTTCGTCAAGCGGAAGAAGTGCTCATTTGCACAAGAAGAGGTGTCATTCTTGGGACACTGGATCGAGCATGGCAAGAAATGGATGGACGGCACGAAGGTCCAGTCCATTCGGGAGTGGAAGGCTCTCACCAGGCCGACGGAGCTGCGATCATTCCTTGGCTTGGCAAACTACTGCCGGCGGTTCATCCGAAGATATTCCGCCATCGCAGCGCCTCTGACCGATCTGCTGCGGAAGGATCGGGTGTGGATCTGGACGCCCCGATGCGAGGAGACATTCGAGGCACTGAAGAGGGCTGTGACGGAGGAGCTGGTCCTATCTCTACCAGACTACTCCGAGACGTTCGAGGTGCATACGGACGCGTTCGACTTCGCCATCGGTGGGGTGTTGGTGCAGGAAAGGCACCCCATCGCGTTCGAGAGCCGCAAGTTGAATGATACCGAGCGGCGCTATACGGTGCAAGAGAAGGAGATGACCGCGGTCGTGCATAGCTTAAGGACATGGCAGCACTACTTTCTCGGCACCAAGTTCGTGGTCATGACGGACAATGCTGGCACGAGCTATTTCCAGTCCCAGAAGAAGCTATCTCTGAAGCAGGCGAGATGGCAAGATTTTCTAGCCGAGTTCGACATGGAGTTGCGGTACAAACCCGGCTAGAAAAATCAAGTGATCGATGCACTCAGCAGGAAGGCCGAGCTCGCATCAGTTTGCTTGCTCAAGTGGGACATTTTGGACCGTGTTCGAGTGGGTAATATGGAGGACCCGCTGACACAGGCTATAGTAAAGCTTGTTAATGAGGGCAAAACGAGAAGGTTCTGGCTGCAAGATGGGCTTCTCTATACTAAGGGCGACAGGGTGGTCGTGCCCAAGTGGAGTGGCTTGCGGAGACAGCTGCTCAAGGAGTGCCATGATATGAAGTGGGCTGGACACTCGGGGCAGAAGCGGACCTTGGCGCTGATGGAGGCCGCCTACTACTGCCCTCGCATGCGCGAGGATGTGGAGGACTATGTGCGCACATGTCTTGTGTGCCAACAAGATAAGGTGGACCATCAGAAGCCCGGGGGCCTACTGGAGCCTCTTTCCGTGCCGAGCCGGCCGTGGGAGAGCATATCGATGGACTTCATCTCCGCCCTGTCGAAAGTGGGAACACTTGGGTCCATTCTCGTGGTGGTGGACCGGTTCTCAAAGTACGCGACCTTCATTGCTGTTTCAACGGACTACACAGCAGAGGAGGCCGTGCGACTGTTCATCAGCTACGTAGTAAAATTTTGGGACATCCCGGTGAACATAGTCAGCGATCGAAATCCCCGCTTCACCGAAAAGTTCTGAGCGCTTGTGTCCATTCTCGTGGTGGTGGACCGGTTCTCAAAGTACGCGACCTTCATTGCTGTTTCAACGGACTACACAGCAGAGGAGGCCGCGCGACTGTTCATCAGCCACGTAGTGAAATTTTGGGACATCCCGGTGAACATAGTCAGCGATCGAAATCCCCGCTTCACAGAAAAGTTCTGGACGGAAGTGTTCAAAATCCTCGGGACGAACTTGCACTTCTCGACCAGCTTCCACCCGCAAATGTACGGATAGATGGAACGGGTCAATTCTCTTCTCGAGGAGTACTTGCGGCACTTTGTGAGTGCAAACCAGCAGGATTAGGTGCACCACCTCGACGTCGCTCGAATCTGCTACAATTTTCAGCGGAGCGAGTCGTCGCACAGCAGCCCATTCGAGTTGGTGATGGATCGACAGCCGCTTGCCCCACACACGCTGAGCGCGGGGTCCTCGAGTAGAAGCCCCGCGGCCAACCAGTTCACTTCAGATTTCAAGACAAAGGCGGACATTGCCAAGGCATTTTTAGAGAAGGCCACGAGAAAAATGAAGAAATAGGCCGACGCGAGGCGAAGGCCAGTTGAGTACAAAGAGGGGGACATGGTGATGGTCAAGCTTCAACCGCAATAGTTCAAGGTGTTCCGTAAAGTGCACAAAGGACTGATTCGGAAGTATGAAGGCCCCTTCTCCGTGCTCAAGAAGGTAGGCAAAGTGGCCTACAAGCTCGAGCTCCCCGCCAAACTGAAGATTCATCTAGTCTTCCATGCCAGCTGCTTAAAGCCGTACCATGAAGACTTGGAGGATCCCCAGCGAGGAGTTCCGAAGCGACCCACGGCAACCATGACCACGTCCTTCAACAAAGAAGTGGAAGCGTGCTCAACAAAAGGACCATTCATCGGCGAGGAGTGTCCCCGTATGTGGAGTACCTCATCCAATTAAAGGGCCTGATGCACGGCGAGTCTAGCTAGGAACGTGCTGATACGCTACATCAGTTCGAGGCCGAGGTTCAGGCGTTCCTCAGCGAGCATGGTTGACGAGGGCGTCAACGCCTTAGGTGGAGGAGAATGTAACGTCCGAAAAGTTGCGTCCCACCCGAGGCAATGTTGCATAACCTTCCACGGACCAAGGTTATGCGGAAAGCTTCCAGAACATTCTAGAAGATGGCGGAACTCTCTAGAAAATGGTGGATTTCTCTTGAAGGCCCAAGAGCATTCTAGATGGCCCAAGATCCTTTTGGATGTACTAGAAGTTTACTTTTATTTTCCTTAGAGAATAATCCTGGAATATGCCGATTCCAGTATGGTAGGAAGAATAATCCCTTGAATATTCCTTCCAGAAGTTTTTATGTAAAGCTCTATGAGCCATTATAAATAAGGGGGAGGCCTCATTTGTTCCTTACCACCAAAACTTGTAAGCATTCTCCAAGCAATAAAGAAATTCTTATGAGTCTCATCTTTGCTTCACTCTTCTTAATTTTCTTAGCGTTCTAGCTAAGTCAGGTTGGGAAGGCTTGCACGAGTCTTCGAGAAGGAAGATAGTGCGCCGCACGGGACGAAGTGCTAGCAAAAACACTAAATCCGTGACACACTGCCATCTTCGTACAATTGTGAACGGCAGTAACCTCTCTTGGATCATCATCGAAAATTACACATCGAAGGTTTTCGATCCAACTACCAGATAAAACAGAATGTAGTGAAGATCTTTAAACTAAACAATCAAAACAAAATTACAGAAAAGAACTGATAAAGGAACAAAGGGATATGGGTAGACAATCAATTCAGAAGTATCTATACACTCTGAATCTGCATCAACTGAGTTAGAGCAGAGCTCACTTCATAACTCATTTGCTGAAATTCTTCACAGATCATAATTATCAAGGAAAACAAACATTCTGAGGCTACAATACATATTCTCTGTGATGGACACTTCTCCTTTGTAGATACAGTCAATGTCCATCACAATAATGTCTACCATTTTTAGGACACTTAAAGATTCCCTCTATTTACTTGACTTAGCCTTAGGTGGACAAGATGGTAAAAGTTATATTATAACCGTTTATAACTTAATATTTAGGTTGCATATATACACAATTGTGTCTGATACCCCCAGGTACGGAATCAGAATCCACTGCTGATGGGGGCCAAAACTAAGAAACACATTTTGTGCAAAAGTTTTTGGGATCCAATACAAGTATTTTAGATTCTTTTTAAGTTAGTGTAACAAAAGAATATTCCATCCCTGGACACCCCCATATCCATGTTGGAACATCATGCTTGTGTCATTGCGCACCAGTAAGCCAAAGAAAAAGTCCTAGTTGCATATGGAATGTAATAAAGAATACAAACAGGCCAAGAATTTTCAAATAATAATAAGGCATTTAACAGTATGACAAAAGGACCGACAATGAGTAGTTTCCACACACCTTAACTGCAGCAGAAAGAAACCTATGAGCAATTGATTACATTCCGTCCTCCTCAGTCTCCAAAGCCTGCATATGCACCAGCACAGCATATTACATATTTAATGCCCCAGAACAAGTTGGACAGTTCAAAGACTTCCCACCTGGAAGTATTTGCTGAGACCCATCCGATCCAAAGCTTCAACCATATTTCTCCGATCTAGACATGATACAACAGCACAAGGGATGCCCGCAGTAGAAAGGGCATCCAACCATTCTCTCAACCCTTCCACTGGGGTATCAACCTGGACCATGATCTATTAAATAATATGTGATCATAAAACTAACAAATCTGTTCATGGAAAGTAATAGATGGGAGATCTAACTTTGAGAAGATTCTCGTAGTATAACTGCAAAAGCCTTGACTTCAATCTTTCTAGCTCACTAACATTATTCTCCCAGAACAAAACCTGAAAATCAAAGTGGTACAAGTTTGCAGCCCTTAGCAACTGATTAAGCAACACTTGGAAATGACAACACTACAATAAAAAAAGCAAGGAAAGACCAAGATATAAGGCTGCTAAAATATGATATGTCATTTCAGTTGTACTTCAATCCAGTATGCTATGTAATCATGTGTATTATGTTGACTAACGGGATTCAAGGAGAGTACAAACTGCCCTCTTAGTATTTGTTCAGCATCATGGGAAAGAGTATCAAAATTTTAAAGTCGTAGTAAGAGGATTCAGGGAGGCTGAACCTTGGTTGCAGATAAAGTTGAGATTTCATCCAGTTTCAACGTAATTACCACGAGACTTTTTGAGCTGATAAAGCTCAAATCCCACCCATTTCGCAGTAATAGGATAATTAAAATAATTAAAATATACAGTAAATAGAGTAGTTCATTGTTCTCAAATCAACCAAAACAAATGTCACAACAAAAGATGCGACAAAGAAAATAAAATTAGCAAAACCAAGAAAAACAGTTAACAGCCAAACCCTAAAAATCATTAATTATTAATAAAGAAGATTACAATCTCTCAATGTCCTGACCAAAGAGTCAAAACCCAAATCCTAAATCTTCTCTCTCCTATATTTTCTCAAAAGAGAAATATTTATAGCCTAAAACTAAACACTAAAACAAATCATAACCATAACCCTCTAATTTTCTTAACAGTCAAGAAACTAATCCTAATCTATTTATGATTTAAATACATAAAAACCATTTAGATAAATTTTGAGCCAAATCCTAGCAATCTCCACATTTACTCATGTTTATCCAATAACCATGATATGTCAATCAGATTGCGTCATTGTATCACAGCCTCGTCCTGGCAGACAGACAAAATAGACACTGAATGCTGACTCCTAATCTCAGCAATTCAAGCCTCTCAGTTCGACCACATCCCCTAGTTGATTGACGTCGAACTCCAGGTCACCACAGTCGTCCATCTTACATGAACAATCCTCCAACATAATCACCAACCACCAAAGTCACAATCTCCCAAAAACCTAACACCAAAATTACCAAATCCAGCAATATTGAAATCTCCATCAACATCTTGTTGACCCAAACTGGATCGCAGTCAACCTAATCTTGATAATTAACAAGACGATATCTGCTATTGTCCAACTTGCCACATCAAGCTCCATCAAGCTCCAAAACAGACAATCACCACACATCAGATCAAGACGAACGTCATCGACAATTGCTATGACATGCTGTTGTTTACTTATTCTCTGAGTCTGTATTTTTACTTTTTATTGAGTCTAGGCTAATGTAAGTTGTGTCGCACTGAGTATCTCGATCCTAGACTTTACACCCAAAGCTCCACAAACAAAAGTCCAAAAACCTGCGAAACCAAAAAACAGCCCATGAACATTTTGTCCCCAAGTAGACAGAGTTCGGGCCGAACTCTGTCCCACACAGAGTTCGGGCCGAACTCTGCTGCTTTAATTTCAGGGCCTGATGTTTAGGGTTTGCTGGTTGCTAGTTGTCCAACAGCTAAATTTTTGAATATTTGGGACAGAGTTCTGGCCGAACTCTACCCCTCTGGACTAGTATATATAGGCCTTGATTTCTCTCATTTTCAATCATCCAATCTTCTCTTCTCCTATAGCCTATACATTCAAGAGCTTATCCTTCTCATCTAACTAGCCACAAAACTTCCCAAGCCCCCAAGGTGCTCAGTGCGAGTCAACTAGAAGTTTGTGTGCAAAAGTTCCAAAAGAAGTCACTTAGACAATTCCAAGTCTCGCCATTTACGAATCTGTAAGAAGTTGGCGTGCTCTTCTGAGTAAAGGCACATGGTTGTACGCTATTTCACAAATAGTGGATTTTAATCCTGAACTAGAGTTCTCAGGCCTGGATTAGTCCTCCACGAGGGAAACCAGGTTAAAAACTGTTGTGTCTGCGTATGCTTCTCTGATCTCTATTTATATTCCGCATTTATACTCTGATTATTATTTCTGTTGGATAAACTTGAATAGAGTTATTTTTAATTGGGTATTTTTGACACATACTCTATTTACCCCCCTCTAGAGTTGCCTACACGTATTTCAATTGTTATCACAGCTCTGTTCTCTTATATCGGATTAACATCCTAAGAGCTGATCCATGGCAATCACACAACCTACACTTTCCAACTATGGTGAGGGATAGTCCATAAATAGGCCACCCCTATTTGACGAAACTAACTACACCTATTGGAAAACTAGGATGAGTTTTTAAGTCTCTAGACTTTGATCTGTGGACCATTGTCACAGATGGTTACAAGAAGCCTGCCAGAATAGGTGTCGAGGGGACTATTGTTGAAAAACCCTACGACAAATATTTTGACCAGGAAAAGAAACATGCAAGTCTAGATGCTAGGGCTATTAATGCTCCCTTTTGTACAATAGACAGGACTGAATTCAACATGGTCTCTACATGTTCCATCTCACACGAAGTATAGAAGCTTCTGGAGGTGACTCATGATGGAACCACACAGGTTAAAGAATCAAAAATCAGTCGTCTGACACAAGAATACGAGGCATTCAAAATAAAGCCAAACGAGACAATTACTCAGATGTTCACCAGATTCCTCGACATCGTCAACCCTCTATCTTCCCTTGGCAAAGCATATTCCAACCATGAGAAGATACGCAAAGTGCTTAGAGGATTGCCGAAGATCTGGAACCCCAAGGTCACAACGATTATCGAAAGGAATGATCTTACGGCTATGTCACTAGAAACTCTGATGGACAAGCTGATGATGCATGAGCTCGACCTCAAGGATTTTGAAAAAAACAACTCCAAAAGAAAAATAAATTACCTTGAGAGCTTATCGCCGAAGAACCATCACAAAGGAAACAGATGACGACGATTTTGAAGGTGACGATCAAGCACTCATGGTTCAAAATTTCAAGAAGTTCCTACGCTTCAACCGAAGGAAGAAGGAACAAAAAGATGATGAGGAAGAACCCACCTGCTTCGGATGCAAGAAGACGAAACACATCAAAAAAGATTGTCCTAAACAAAGAAAGGAGGCAGATACGAAAAATCATACAAGAGGCCAACCTCAAAGAATTATGCCAACACTAGCATCTGGCACGAAAGCGAAGCCAGCGATTCAGACGAAGAAGAGGACTCTCCACAAGACACTGCAAACATCTGCCTAATGGCAACTTCGGACAAGGTAGACGACTCTTTTGAAGATTTCTCCTTTGATGAACTGGGTGACGCCTTTAGTGACCTTCTTGAAGACCACAAAAAGGTTATTAACAAGTATAAGCATGCTAAGGAAAAGATCACGACCCATGAAGTCGAGATCCATATACTGTCTTGCTTACATGAGAATGTTAGAGACACTACAACTACGGAAAGCACTGAGGAGGTATCTAAGCTTAAAATAAGCTTACACTATGCCGAATCTCTTATTAAGAAGCAAACACATGATATCACTTTTTTAAATAAAGAACTTGCTGAAGAGAAAAACAAGTACAAGATTGCTACTGCTGGAATACATGGCCTTACCACTAAATATGATGAGTTGCATGTTGCCTCTAAGAAATTAGAGATTAGACTGGGCAAGCAGGTTATTCAACCTCAAACTCAGTCTCATAGTCACAACACTTTCAAACACGAGACGGCTCAACACAAGAGAGCACGTCACCACAAGAACACTCATCAACATACTACTCAAAATCATGCTTTTATGTACACCTATTCACATGCAGCACGAAAAACACACACGTAAACTCTATCATCATCCTGCTGCACACAATCACCATTATCATCATGCTGCTGCATACACTCACTACAGTCATCCTACTGCTACAAATAGCTATCATCATTCTGCACCCACATATAGACACAACTATCATCCTACACCCAATATCAATATGCATGCTACATGCACTTACTGTGGTCTACATGGACATATATCACCGCAGTGTAGATTTAGAAAACTAATTGATATCAATCTATATGCATGGGTACCAAAGACTAACTTTTCAGGACCCAAAAGAATATGGGTACCAAAGGTCACATCTACTCATGGTGTAGGTGAACCTTCCCTCTCAAACTAGAAGAAAATGGATTCTCGATAGTCGGTGCTCACGCCATATGACTGGAGATGCTAATCTATTCGCAACACTATCGATGAAAAGGGAAGGATATGTATCCTTCGACAACAATCTGAAAGGCTATATCATAGGTAACGGTACAATTGGTTATCCTCCTCCCGTCATTAAGGATGTCTGTTTGTGACCGAGTTAAAGCATAACTTGCTCAGCATTAATCATCTTGCTGATCATGGATATGATATTAACTTTGGGAAAACTAAATGCTTTATCTATGATAGATCAACTGGAGATATCGCTTTTGAAGGGATAAGAGAAGATAACATATATATTTTCTATCTAGAGATACTAACAATGCAGGAAAATGCCTCTATGCTCACAAAGACGAAAGGCTATTATGGCACCAGCGTCTTGGTCATGCCAACATGGATACCATATCCAGATTATCAACCAAGAAGCTAGTGAGAGGCCTGCCAGACATCACATCAAGAAGGGCACGGTATGTGCCTAATGTGAAAAGAATAAGGCTACCAAATCTTCATTTAAATCTATAAACACTGTAAGTACTACCCGACCATTGTAATTACTTCATATGATCTATTTGGTCCTAGTAGAGTAGCCAGTCTTTGCGGTAAACTCTATGTTTTTGTTATCGTTGATGATTTTTCAAGATTTACTTCGGTATTCTTTCTCACAAATAAAATGATAACATTTCAGTTTTCAAAGTTTTTGCTAAAAAGGTCCAAAACGAAAAAGGCTACATGATTACTCGTATCCGAAGTGATCATGGTGGTGAATTCGAAAATTTCGATTTTGAAAAGTTTTATGATTTAAATGGTTTTAATCATGAGTTTTCTTGTCCTAGAACTCCTCAACAAAATAGTGTTGTGGAGCGGAAGAATAGGACTCTTGGCGATATGGCTAGAGTCATGTTGAATCAATTTTCTCTTCCGAAATATTTTTGGGCAGAAGTTGTCAGCACAGCATGCCATGTTTTGAATAGGGTTTTGATTCGACTTATTTCGAAGAAAACATCCTATGAGCTTTGGTTTGGTAGAACTCAAAAATGTTTCATACTTTCGAGTGTTTGGTTGTCGTTGTTTTATCCTGAATACCAAAGACAACTTGGACAAATTTGATGCCAAAACTGACGAAGGTATTCTTCTTGGTTATGCTGCCAAAAGTAAGGGATATAGAGTGTTCAACAAACGCTACATGATTGTTGAAGAGTCTACTAATGTAACTTTTGATGAGGACAATAGTACAGCTATCATTCCTGATGATGATGAACCAGCAACCTTCACTCTTGCGGATACACCATCTAAAACCAACTCTCTGGAGGGATTACCAAAGAAGTTCCAATTCAAACCTTCGCATCCAGAAAACTTGGTAATATGTGAGGTATCGAAAGAGGTAACTACTCGATCTTCTTTGAGAGATTCTATTGCTAGCACTGCTTTTATTTCTCAGATTGAAGCTAAAAATATTTTTGAAGCTTTTAACGATGAATTTTGGATATTTGCAATGAAAGAAGAACTCAACCAATTTGAACAAAATCAGGTTTGGAAACTTGTTCCTAGACCTGTTGATCATTCAATCATTGGTACTAAATGGGTTTTTCGCAACAAAGTTAATGAAGAAGGTTTGGTCACTCGCAATAAGGCTCGTCTCGTAGCTCAAGGATACAACCAAGATGAGCGTATCGACTACGATGAGACGTATGCTCCTGTTGCACGAGTTGAATCTATTCGGATGCTTTGTGCCTTTACAAATTTTTAAAACTTCAAACTTTTTTAAATGGATGTGAAAAGTGCTTTTCTAAATAGTTTTATTAAAGAAGAGGTTTTTGTTAAGCAACCCCCTGGTTTTGAAAATCATAAATTTCCTGACCATGCCTATAAACTTAAGAAAGCTCTTTATGGTCTCAAACAAGCTCCTCGAGCTTGGTATGAACGTCTTAGTACTTTCTTACTTGATAAAGGTTTTTCAAAAGAAAAAATTGACACTACACTTTTCATAAAATCCCTTGATGACATTGTTTTGTTAGTACAAATTTATGTAGATGATATCGTATTTGGGTCTACTAATGAGGGTATATGCAAAGATTTTGCCAAGTGTATGCAGAACGAGTCTGAGATGAGCATAATGGGGGAGCTCAACTACTTCCTTGGATTGCAAATCAAACAATACTCGCAAGGCGTCTTCATCAGCCAGTCGAAGTATACAAAGGACATGCTAAAAAATGTTCGAGCTTGACAACATCAAATCTATCAGCACTCCTATGGCTACTACAACAAAGCTGGAACATGATGAAAGCGGTAAACCGGTCGATCAACGTAAGTATCGAGGTATGATTGATAGTCTATTGTATTTAACTGCTAGTCGTCCCGATATTATGTTTAGCGTTTGCCTATGTGCTAGATATCAAGCAAATCCTAAAGAATCACACATGACCGCTGTTAAGCGTATCTTTAGATATCTTAAGGGAACGATTACGGTAGGCTTGTGGTATCCCAAAACCACTTCCTTTGAATTAATCGGATATTCCGATGCTGATTTTGCGGGATGCAAAGTCGACCGTAAGAGTACCTGCGGCACGTGTCATTTGTTAGGAAAGGCTTTAGTCTCATGGTTTAGCAAGAAGCAGAATTCTATCGCACTATCCACAACAGAAGCTGAGTACATTGCAGTTGGTCGTTGTTGTGCACAGATTCTGTAGATGAAGCAAACTCTTGAAGACTATAACTTATCTTTCAAGCATATACCCATTTTTTGTGATAACACTAGTGCCATAAATTTGACCAAGAATCCAGTATGTCACTCACGTACAAAGCATATAGAGATTAGACGCAATTTCTTGCGTGACCATCAACATCACGGCACAATTAACTTTTTATTGACATCGAACATCACCTAGCAGATTTCTTTACTAAACCACTAGCCGAAGAGCGCTTTAATTTTTTTTCGAGAGTTAATACAATAATATGTACCTGCATAAATAACAGTTATTACAAGCATCATTTAAAATGACTCAGCTTTGGGTACAAGCCGAAAGGGCCCTTCTGACAACAAGGCGTAAAAGCCTAAGCGACACGGTGAACTAGTCTTCGGACTACCGCTAGCTGGGATCCGGCCCCTACAGCTACCCCAAGGCAGCTTCACTATAATGATCGCTATCTTAACAGTCATTTATTATATGGCTACATTGTTTTTATGACTAATATCACTCCATTTTTCAAATTCTAGACTTTTCACTATTCAAACATTGCCTTTACTGTGTTCTGGAACAGACAGGCAGAGTTCGGGCCGAACTCTGCCCCACACAGAGTTCGGGCCGTACTCTGTGTGCCTGCTCACAGAACCTCCAGTTGCTCTCAGCCATTCAATTTTTTGATCCGTCGGCCAGGATTTCACCCGACCTGCTGGCCCCAACCTTCTTAAACCCGAGAAACCCTTCTCTCTCTTCACTTTCATCTTCTTCTACCTCCCTCCAAACTATTTTTTCTCAAACCCTAACACTAGAAACCCCATTTTTTAGGGCTTTTTCCTTCCAAACTCAAGATCTAAGGAGTTTTGAAGGATCTCTTCCATCTCCAACCTTTTGTGTGAGGTATAACTCATTTTCTCCTCTTTCAAATTCTCTCTTTTTATTATCTATCAATGGCATCTAAACTTTTTGGTAAAGGAAAGAGGAGAAGAAGTGAAGGAGCATCATCCTCTAATCCTCCTCCTCTTCCTCCTCCTATCCATCCATTATTCAATCCACCACCTCCACAAAACCCTAACACCTAGAATGAGCAACTTTTTTGTCTCATTGGATGCTTCCATTGAGTGGTTTTCCGACTTTCGCTCACGTAGCGTGTTTCCGGGACATCCGATCAACTTTACTATATTTTTGGATTATGATTCCCTATTTCATGACTTAAATCTAGATGAACTTGTATCAACTTCATCTATTGTCTATTTAAATGTCATACAAATGTTCTACTGCAAATTGACTCATGACGACACGCGGTTCTATTTCCGTGTCGCCGGTATTGATATATCTTTTGATGACTTTGAGCTTGCCGACTATCTAGAAATCCCGGAACCCAACTCTTGGGAGAAACTCGTCGATGTCTGAAGGTTTCAATTTTCCGATGGATCTTCTCTTGAAAGCTTCAAGGACGACTTGTGTACCCCTAACATACGTCCTCGTAAGCTTAGAGCAAAATTTTTCAACCCCTACTTCTATGAACTCCATCGGATTATATTTTCTTCGATCTTGCCCAAAGCGGAATCGACCGATGAAGTTTCCTATCTTGAGATATCTGCACTCGATTACTTGCACTTCCATGTTCCATTCAACTTCCCTCGCACTATAATGGATTGGATGATTAGTGCAAGAACCAAGCCACGATCATTGGTCTATGCCATATATCTGCCGATGATCTTTTGTGCTTTTCATATCCCTCTTGATGAGTGTCAGTTTCTTCCTGCTCCTGCCTATCTGTCCAAGGCACGGAGGACTCTTGCTGCTATTGCCCCTCCTGCTGAGTCTGATTCTTCTAACTCTGATGCTCCTGCTGCTTCCGAGCCCGAGCCGTCTGCTACTCTGGACTCCATCCAGGCGATGCTTCGCGATCGCTTCCGTTTAGAAGACAACCGCTAGACTCAGTTGGATTACCGCACCACCCTTCAGATGAGTGTTATCAGCAACTCGCTGCACGACCTCTAGTACATCCTGGCCACCCATCCTACCATGTCGTTCCCTATCATACGGGACCCTTCTCGCGAAGGTTACTGTATTGACGATACATGGGTCAGGCGGTATCTAGACCCGGACGCGGCTTTCGTCGACCCTCGTCGCTCTGCCAGCGACCCTTCAGACTCTGCTGGTCCATCCCGTGCTCCATGATGGTCATGGTTTAGTACCTGCTGATGATGTTGCTGATGTTAGGCTATAGTTTCCTTATGTTTTATGTCTTAGTTTATAAACCTTGAGTTATAGTACTTCTATTTTCATGCATTGTATTTCCTTCAGACTTATGCACTTTGGTTTTTATGTTATAAAATTGCTAGTAATTTCTCTCTATGATTGTGGTTCCATGTTGTGTGATTGCATGTATTCACTTTGTCTACTATTATGGGGGAGCCACTTTATCACTTTGCTAAGTGAGAAAGAGGGAGAATACTTGTGATATTTGCATAACTTGTGATATTTGTATGGACATGTGCTTTTGAGCTTCAATATATATATTGTTGTGCTTGCGTGGATTAGATCTTGTCTCAGGACAGATCCAATTAAGGGGGAGCCGACATGTTCATCTACGGGGGAGCTATTATCATTATTCCATGTGTCCAGGTATGAATGTTGCGACATGTAAATATCGTATTTTTGTCAATTATCAAAATGGAGAAAATTGTTGATCCAAACTGGATCGCAGTCAACCTAATCTTGATAATTAACAAGACGATATCTGCTATGATCCAACTTGACACATCAAGCTCCATCAAGCTCCAAAACAGACAATCACCACACATCAGATCAAGACGAACGTCATTGACAATTGCTATGACATGCTGTTGTTTACTTATTCTCTGGGTCTCTATTTTTACTTTTTATTGAGTCTAGGCTAATATAAGTTGAGTCATACTGAGTATCTCAATCCTAGACTTTACACCCAAAGCTCCACAAACAAAAGTCCAAAAACCTGCGAAACCCAAAAATAGCCCATGAACATTCTATCCCCAAGGAGACAGAGTTCGGGCCGAACTCTGCCCCCTTAATTTCATGGCCTGATTTTTAGGGTTTGCTGGTTGCTAGTTGTCCAACGGCTAAATTTTTGAATATTTGGGACAGAGTCCTGGCCGAACTCTCCCCCTCTGTACTAGTATATATAGGCCTTGATTTCTCTCATTTTCAATCACCAAATCTTTTCATCTTCTCTTCTCCTAAGCCTATACATTCAAGAGCTTATCCTTCTCATCTAACTAGCCACAAAACTTCCCAAGCCCCCAAGGTGCTCAGTGCGAGTCAACTAGAAGTTTGTGTGCAAGAGTTCCAAAAGAAGTCACTTGGACAATTCCAAGTCTCGCCATTTGCGAATCTGTAAGAAGTTGGCATGCTCTTCTGAGTAAAGGCACATGGTTGTACGCTATTTCACAAATAGTGGATTTTAACTCTTAGCTAGAGTTCTCAGACCTGGACTAGTCCTCCACGAAAAAAACCAGGTTAAAAACTGTTGTGTCTGTGTATGCTTCTCTGATCTCTATTTATATTCCGTATTTATACTCTGATTATTATTTATGTTGGGTGAACTTGAATAGAGTTATTTTTAATTGGGTATTATCGACACATACTCTATTCACCCCCCTCTAGAGTTGCCTAAATGTATTTCACATCTTTGGCAGCAAAAATTCCATCACCACCTCCAGTAGAAAAAATCAAGCAATTCCACCTTCAATAAAACACAAACAACATTTTTCCTTCTTTTTCATCCTCCATCTTGAATGAAAATGATGTCGCTGGGGACGAAAAACAATTATAGTCGCCTTTTTTACCGATGACTTCGTAATTCCTTCGTTCATTATTGTCCTTCAATTACTGCATCGAATTTCAAACCACGCTCTCACTTCGACGACATTCCTTAGCTGACTAATACCAAGCTACATGTCACTACAGTCGTCCCTCTCGCAGGCACAATCTTCCAACATAATCACCAAAATTACCAAATCGAATACCAAAATCTACATCAACATCTTCGGCAGCATAATCTCCATCACTATCTTAAAAAGCAAAAACCAAGCAACTCCACCTTCAAGAAAACACAAACACCTTTTTATTTCTTCTTTTTTTAATCCTCCACCTTGCATGAAAATGATGTCGTCTATCCTCCACCTTGCATGAAAATGATATCGTAGGGACCTCAAAACGATTATGGCCAACTTTTCCATTATAAGCTTTGGAACATTTTAAAAATATTTCTTGCAAATTATATTCCATGTTTATAGCATAATTTGCAGTATCGACCAATACCGATACGATACGGCCAATACCTATACAGTCTAGCATGTCCTGATCCAATACCGACCGCTACCAATATTGACCAATACTAACAATATCAACGTTGAGGGTCTCTTTTCCACTCAATTCGGCATAGAAAATTAAACAAAAAGGATCAATCAACAAGGATGTAAAAGCATAATAACTTTGTAAAAGCATGTATATAAAAAAAAACTTATTTATCGTAGGTAAACCAATCAGCAATGGTGACTATTATTTCATTCAATTTCAAAACTACTAAGAAACAACACAAAAAATACTTAAATTATGCCTAAATGAATAAAATATGTTTTTCTAAATTTTTAATAAATATGTGCTTTCCAATACCAAAAAATCCAATACTCTGGTCCGTCGATACTGCTAATCTTGATACTCACAGGAAGGGGCCGATACCGATACTGCAAACCTTGGTTTATAGGAATTATTTAGGCCATCATGCAAATGATATCCTACAAGCATATCATTTCCAACATTAAAAATTATGTTCATTGCAATGTCTTCCTACTAATGGCCAAAGCCCAATAAACATTACATAGAAAGTAGTAGAACATCATTATAATCCTTCTGTTCTGATTTAAAGGTAAGCCAAGCCACCATCATTGTTCCGAGAAGTGGCTGCTAAGACCGCTATAGTAGGTTTCCTCCTCTATTAGTCTGTAGCCGTACGCAGCAGAAAATATTTGAAGTATGATGCTGATTGAATGAATACCAAGCTCAGCCACAGGCATTAGAATCTGGAGTTTATATTAAATGGGATTGGTTCATGTGTGTGGCACACACACACGTACCATATAAGGAACCAGCAACATACATGACAATTAGAATAAGTTATGGAGGTAGCAACGAGCATTATATAGTTTGTTAGCCGCACGACTCAACCTACTTTTTTCCTTTATGGTATGTGCGTGTGTGAACCACACACATGAACCAAACCCATATTTAAATTACCTCCTGTAATGGAGTACGAAGCTGACCTCTCTTTTCCTTCAAAGGTGGAGAGTGATTTCCCCACTAAACAGTAGAAAGTCAGAAACTAAATAAATTTCCTAAAATAGAGAAAATATAGAACTTCAACTGGAACGACCTCCACTTTCATCGTTTCCCCTTTTATTGTTTTATCAAAATAATGGTTGCATACTTGAATTAAATGGACTTTTTGTCCAACATTTTTTTTTCAGAATTAAGGGCCAATTTTGCTGATCCTCTGGGGTTCGCACCGAGGACCTTCCCTTCCCCTACCGGAGGCCTCGACCATTGGGTTGCCAACCTATTGTTCTACAAGATACTTTTCTGGTGGATATTGGACCCTATATACTCTCTCCGATTGGTTTGGACCCTTAAATCTTAGGCAACTAGAACACTTTCAACCCGCATAATAATCCTAAAACAACAAATAGAATATGATCAGACGAGCATATATTAAAATAAAGTATCTAACTATTTGGTTGCGACTAGATCCAGTCATCCAACATGCTATCAAATTGGGCTTTCTTCATGTGGCAGACAAGTGATCTGCTCAGTTTCATCATCAAAGATTAGGTTATATAGAATTCTGTTACTGGAGTTCCCAATGTTGGCTGTCAAGCTTGAATCGAAGGACTGAATCCTAAGGCTAGTATAACCGAATTCGACAGCACCTACTATCTTTTGTGCACGTATTATCTTTTGTTGCTTCATCTTGAATTTGTGGAGTTCCAAGAAGACATGAGATCCTCCTGGATCAAGTGTTTCCTCTGATTCCGCATTGCTTCCACAAACTAAATCTTATCCGAGGAGTTTCCTCCTGATTCCATTGCTCCACTCTTGATCTCTCTCCTACGAAACAATATGGGCACATCCTCAAGTCCTTTCGTCATTTTGTGTGGAGCCATTCTCCAACAGTTTGCCAGTGTCAATTAGTTGTAGAGAAGGTAACAGTGAACTCATCCTTCACAGCCATATACATCTTCACCCTATGGTATTGGATGGCATCTCAACCCCATAGATGATGACAGATTGTGACCTAGCACACATCTAGAGACATGACCGAGCAAGTTACCTTGTCTTAGTATTTGTCATTGGTGGCAAACCAGACAGTAAACTGCTTTCTGATCTGCATACCAGTATCATTTTGCATTGACCCAACCAGGTGAACTAGGAATGTGTAGTCTCTTACACCCTTTGGGTGCGATTCTGAATGTAAGACCCAACAGTTCTCACACACCTATTTTCCTCGGAATGGTTGCAGTAATTTTTGTTGGTTGTATTGGCATGATTCTGACTCTTTTCATCGCTCTCCGCACCCCCCCCCCCACCCCCCCCCCCCCCCCCAACACCCCCCTCCCCCCCAAAAAAAAAAGTCATTGCCTTCCTGTTGTCCCTCATAGAATCCACCAAAACAGCTCCCGATGTGATTGCTTACTTGAGGAATCGAATGGTATACTATACTCTCTGCACCCTACCAATGAACTAGTATATTCTTCAGTATAATCAAATAACTACTTTGGCAACAGTATTCAAATTAAGAACGCAAAATCAAAATGCACACTCTATCAACAACCACAATGAAGCAGACTAGCTTGAAATGCAGAGCCATCAATGGACTCAAAATGGACATTTTCCCAAATATTTTGGCCCACCATAACTCAGATTGTAGGTTGTTTTGTGGTCAATTTAAAACGATTTCATACCCAAAGAGATGGTGATAGTTTTCCAAAAGAAAAAAAAAAGTATATATAAGAATGAAAGTTGAATAGGAGATGGAACACACAATAACCTAAGCATAAGACAATTAGACAAACAAGTTCCAAACTTACAGAGGAGATGCAAGAGGTTTAGTCATTTGCATGTCTGCCTTGCCAACAAGACAATGTGTAGAAAATAATGGTTGGATGATTTTATTGATGGACTACTTCACTACTTATAGGGAGTCTAGCTCCTCTACATATAACATATTCCGATGTGGGACTAAAAGTCCCTTATTGATTCTCAACACTCCCCCTCAAGATGGGCGATAGATATTGATCATCCCCATCTTGTTACATAGCTTTGACAGACTTAATGAACTAAGACCCTTAGTCAGACAGTCTGCAACTTGTTCTTCTGAGCGGACATGGTCAATCTTCAGTATCCCTTGTTCCAGCTTCTCCTTGATGAAGAATCGATCAATCTCGATGTGCTTCGTTCTGTCGTATTGAACTGGATTGTTAGCTATACTGATTGCAGCTTGACTATCGCTCAGAAGACGCAATGGTGCTCCCTTATCCAGCTGCAACTCTGTCAGCAATGCTTTCACCCACAGCAACTCGGACACTCCCAGAGCCATTGCTCTGTATTCTGCTTCAGCTGTCGACCGTGCTACCACTGACTGTTTCTTGCTTCTCCATGAGACCAGATTTCCTCCTACAAAAACACAGTATCCCGTGGTAGACCTTCTGTCGTCTATGCAGCTCGCCCAGTCTGCATCACAGTATCCCTCAACTTCTATGCGTCCATTCTTCTTGAACCATACCCCTTTCCCGGCGTTCCTTTCAGATATCTCAAGATCTGAAATACTGCTTCCATATGACCCTTTCTTGGATCATGTATGTAGCGACTCACTACACTCACCGCAAATGAGATATCAGGGCGAGTGTGTCCCAGATAAATCAATCTTCCTACAAGTCGTTGATATCTTTCACGATCAACTGGCTCTCCTGCTTCTGCTCCCAACTTGCACTTCTGGTCAATTGGAGTGACTGCTGCTTTGCATCCTAGCATCCCTGTCTCCTTCAGCAGATCTAGTGCGTATTTTCTTTGTGAGAGAACAATTCCTTGTTCGCCTTCACACACCTCGATACCTAGAAAGTACCTCATCGCTCCTAAATCCTTCACCTCAAACTCCTTCGCGAGTTTTGACTTCAGCTTAGTGATCTCGACTTCATCATCACCTGTGATCACTATATCATCCACATATACAGCAAGTATAGTGATGTGGCCTCTTGCATGCTGGAGGAAGACCGTATGATCTGTATTTGTTTGACGGTATCCCATACCTGTAACAGCCTTTCTGAATCTGTCAAACCAGGCTCGAGGAGATTGCTTGAGCCCGTATAGCGACTTCTTCAGCTTACACACCTTTTCTTGTGACGTCCCTCCGTTTGATTCCGTCGCGTAGTATCCTGGCGGGAGCTCCATGTATACTTCTTCTTGCAGGTCCCCATGAAGAAAGGCATTCTTCACATCCAGCTGGTACAGCTTCCATCCATAGTTTACTGCAATGGAGACCAGAGTTCTCACGGTGCTCATTTTTGCTACTGGGGCAAACGTCTCATCATAGTCTATGCCATATGACTGTGTGAATCCTTTTGCAACCAACCTCGCCTTGTATCGCTCGACCTTTCCTTCTGGCGTCTCTTTCACCGTGTACACCCATTTGCATCCCACAGCTTTCTTCCCTTTGGGTAATGGAACCAGCTCCCATGTCTTATTTTTCTCCAGTGTCCCAAGTTCTTCCATCATTGCAGCTTTCCACCTTGGATCTTTCTTTGCTTCCTGCCAACACTTGGGCAACGAAGTAGAGTCTAACGATGCAATGAAGGCTCGATAATTCGAAGAAATATTAGAATAAGACAAGAAGTTGGCAATATCATGTTCGTAATCATCAAAACGAGCAGGAGCCTTACCCGCATTGATGCGAGAAGATCTCTTTAAGGGAGCAATAGGTGGTGGAGAGATCATACCATCCGAGTCGGAGAGATCCGCATCAGAATCCGAGTGATTCAGTGCGGGGGCAACATCTTCATGAGTTGGAGCAGGAGTAGACGAGGGACTTGGTACAGTAGGCACAAGGCACGGCATAGGTACAGTACTGGACTTCTGTTGTCTCCTTCTGTAGACTTGGAGCTCCTTTTCCCTTATCTGTTGCTCTCCCTGCGTAACATATGTATCTTCTTCTTCTTCATCTGTATCTGAGTCACTGTGCTCTCCCCCTTTCGTCCAGTTTTCTACAACCGGACACGGAACCGATCCGACGACCACACTTGGGCTTATTATCTCCCCCTCACATCGAACACCACCCGTGTTAGATGTGTCACCAAATGCTGAACCTTCATTCGAACCATAGTATGGTTCGAGTTCTCTGAATGTAACGTCCATGCTGACAAACATCTTCCGCTCGACTGGACTCCAACAGGCATATCCCTTCTGAGTCGCCGTGTAACCGACAAAGACACATTTAACTGCTCTAGGATCCAGTTTGCCAACGCCAGGCCGATTATCTTGGATAAAGCACACACATCCAAAAACTTTTGGTGGAACAGTGTATGTAGTTGCCCCAGTAAGCATCTCCAATGGTGTCTTCCAGTCCAATACTTGAGACGGTATTCTGTTGATGAGATACGAGGCCGTCAAAATAGCCTGCCCCCATAAGTGCTTCGGGACATTCATAGCCAGCATCATCGTCCGTACGACTTCCAGCAGGTGTCTGTTCTTTTGTTCAGCCACACCATTTTGTGCCTGAGTATAAGCACATGAAGTTTGATGTAGTATTCCATGGGTGGAAAAATACTCAGCAACCTGCTTATTAGTATACTCCGTCCCATTGTCAGACCGGAAACACTTAATTTTAGCGCCATATTGTGTTTCCACCCGGCGATGAAAGTCCCGAAAAGCCGCAAGGACGTCACTTTTATTCTTCAGAAGGTAGACCCACGTCACGCGGGTATAACAGTCAATGAAGGTGACGAACCATCGAAAATCGTTAATTCCGGTTGTAGGACAAGGGCCCCATACGTCCGAATGTATCATGTCAAAAGCAGCTGAACTCCTATTCCCCGAGCTTACATACGAGCTTCTGGTATATTTTCCCAACTCACAAGCATCACAAAATAACTTCTCTTTATCAGCCCTTTGATATAAGGACGGATACATTTGACAAAGAACTTGAAAAGAGGAATGACCGACACGCTGGTGGTGGAGTAGCAAGTCGGCTTCAACACTGCGACAGGAAGCTTCTGGTGGTGCGGCCGCTACCAAGGATGCCAATGCTTTGTCCAGTCCTGTCTAAATACCACAGCCCCTTATGCCATGTGCCAGTCCCAAGTCGTCGTCCTGTCCCCTTCTCCTGAAAAGTCACCTTAGGAATGTCAAAGGAAACAGTACAGCTAAGATCAAGTATAATGGCACTAATGGATAAAAGATTGACAGGAAAAGATGGAGCATGTAAGACATTGGTTAGAGTGATGGAAGGGGTGCATGCGACAGTGCCTGTACCCACTACAGGTCTGGATGTACCATCAGCGGTCTGAATACTCTCCGGCAATGGTAGGTGAGTATATCCCTGAAACGCATCACGGGACCCCGTGACATGGCGAGATGCCCCAGAGTCCATAATCCATCCTGACTGATGGATAGAGGCAAGAGCACGTGCAGAATCATCGGTGCTGGTTTGGGCAAAGCAAGTGAGGTGATCTTCTGAGGATGAAGACGTCCCAGGACAGTCGACCGAACCCAGCTTTGTGCCTCTCAACTTCTCAAGGAACTTCCGCTCAAGCGGGGTTATGGCAGCCAGTTGATTCTCTCCCCCTTCCTCCGCCAGATTTGCTTTGTGTCCGTCCCTTCTACCGGCATAGCCTCCTCTACCACCACGTCGGCCTCCACGACCCCGTCCTCGATCAGTAGACTGATTGCGCAAGGGTTTTGGACAAAAGCGGATGTAATGTCCGGAGTCACCACAATTGTGACAAACACCACCAATAGATGGAGGTTGATTGAAGACAACAAGGGCAGACTTTTCAACCGCGGCTGGCTCCTCCTGGGAGGAGCCCTTGTTGGGCAGCAACTTCATTCGAGCTTCTTCCTGTGTCATGACAGCTATAGCTTCTTCCAAGGTCGGGAGCGTGGGTTGGAAAAGGAGGATATTCCGTCGCTGCTCAAAGACAGGGTGTAGTCCCTTCAGGAATTTCATCATACGCTGTCGGGAAATATAAGCCAGGAACGTCTGAAAGTACTTTGCGAAGGCTGGTTCGACTTGTGCATCTTCCATCCCAAGAGGATCATAATGATCCAGATCAGACCAATACTTCATCAACAGGGCCGCGTACTCAGAGATGGTACGGTCGTCTTGGGCCACCCTATCGAGTTCATCTTGCAGTTGAAAGACTCGCATAGGGTTGCCGGAGCCGGAGTACATATCTTTGAGAGTCTGCCATATATCAGCAGCAGCCTCCATAGCCTCGACATTGCCCGACACCTGGTCGGTTAAAGAGGCAGTCAACCACCCAGCCACAACGTTGTTGACAATCTTCCACACAGCAAACTCCTTGGTGGAGTGATCGGCTGGCGCCTTGGCTTGGCCAGTGACATAGCCAACCAAGCCACGTCCCTTCAGTGTCCGCATCGCCTGCCGCGACCACTTCAAGTAGTTGGAAGTTCCTTCCAACTTCGTCTCCAGTTTCTCCAGCTTTCCTATTTTGTAAGGCGACGGATCCACATCAGTATGGATCACACGTGGGGTTACCTCGGTTAATCTCTTGGATAAGATATTATCAACCAAGGCCTTCATCTCATCGGCCGTCAGTTTGCCACTGATCGAATCCATGGCGTCTTCAACTGTGAACTCAATTCGTCGTCTTCTTCGTCGTCGGAGGCTGCAACTGACCCAACGTCTTCGTCGTCTTCGTCGTCGACGTCGTCTTCTTCAACGCCAGAGACTTTACTAATGCGCTACTAACTTGGCCAGCACCGGCGCGCACATGTAAAGCGAACACATCAGGACACCAGAGAAGACATGATCAGTCTCTGCAAAGATCCCGATGTGAAAAAAGAATAACAAATAAATCATTTGTTAGTTCCAAACGGCGTAAGCACGGAACAGAGTTGGTACAAATAAAGATTTGACAGCCGTCTCTATTCGAAATACGCCATTTTTTTTTTTGTTTTGTTAAAAGCTAGGGTTAGGGTTTGATGGGGCTGCTAGGTCTAGGGTTAGGGTATCCATGGCAAAAATCGAGGGTTAGGGTTAGGGTTTGATGGGGTCGGGGGGGGGTCGGCGGGGGGGGGGGGTTCTGATCGGGTGGCGGGAGGTCGGGAGGGGGGGGGGTCTGCTGTGGTCGACCGGGGGGGGGGGTCGGGGGGGGGTCGGCGGGGGGGGGGGGGTCGGGGGGGGGGTCGGCGGGGGGGGGGGGGGGGGTTCTGGTCGGGTGGGGGGGGTCGGCGGGGAGGGGGGGTTCTGGTCGGGTGGAGGGGGGGTCGGGAGGGGGGGGTGCTGCTGTGGTCGGGCGCCGGGAGGGGGGGTGGAGGTTCTGGTCGGGTGGGGGGGGGGGAAGGGGGGGTTGGCTAGAGGGGGTCTGCTAGAGAGAGAAAAAAAAAATTTTGTGGAGAGAGAGAGAGAGTTATGGCTCTGATACCATGTAGAAAATAATGGTTGGATAATTTTATTGATGGACTACTTCACTACTTATAGGGAGTTTAGCTCCTCTACATATAACATATTCCGATGTGGGACTAAAAGTCCCTTATTGATTCTCAACACAATGTTACCTTATGGATACCACGCAACTAATAGCTTATCAATAGCAAGCAAAAGCACTTGTTTTTTTTTTCTTAGTAATAAAACTAATGACACATACAATGACATTAAATATATAAAGCAGCAAGGGAAGTATTATAACTAAAACAAACAGTTCATAATTTAACGGTATAAAATGCAATTACCTTCTGTAAAACATGGTCTTTTTGTGTAGGAGCATCACTTGGGATCTCTCTCCCTGCTCAACTTTCAAAATATTAGCAAGAAAACATAGTAATTGCAAGTAATATATTAGAAATTATCAAATTATTTATGTGTGTGTGTCTGTGTATACTAATGTTGTACGTGTACGATGGTTAGAACTCAAGTGTTTTGTCCAATGTCCATATTCCTTATTTTTATGTTTAATCAGATACAAGGAACCCAGAAGTATATTTGTACATTAATTTAGTTAAATAAAAAGCTCTGGCACCAAATCTAATGCACAAACAAGATAATTTACATGCAAGAATAGAAGAATCGTAAAAAAAAAAAGTTGACACAAACATTGTAGGATATCAAATTGTAGGATATCAAAAAATTTGATAAGCATCTTTTTTGGACTTTCTACACCCTTCTATTAAAGAGTCTATCAAGCCACAAGTCAAGTACTGTACAACATAGGTTGCCGTATCAGCCATCAGTTTTGGCATGTCCGATTAAATACTAACTCCCACTGGTACTGGTCGATACCGAGTATGGAGCTCTCTTTCCCAGTCAATTTAGCAGAGAGATTAAAAGAAAAGAGATTTTGTCATGCAAAAGATCGATATTCTACAATGTATTGATAAGATTTTGTATCGCACACATTATGACTATTACCAATTGTCGAAGTTTTTATCAATAAATTCACAGCATTCATCCATCTTAACTATACCATTCAAAAGAAATCAAAAGTATTATTGTGGATGTTTTTTGTCTAAATGTAAGTAAAAAAAAAAACAGTACTACCTATTGCGGGTGAGTGATTCATTAATATTAGTGTTGGATATTATTCCATTCAAAACTAACGAGAATCAACAATTAATATATAAACTATGCTAAATGTATCTACTATTTTCTAGTTTTTAAATAATTTTTATTATTTTCTAGTATTTAAAATAATTTTTATTATTGTTTAGTTTTTCTAAACGAAGAACTCTGAAACCCTTAGCAGGAACCAATGGAACTGCTGAAACTGCTAATATTGATACTCATAAGATACTTATAAGAAGGATCCAAAACATAATCCGATAGCAATACTGTGAATTGTTGTAGAAGAGTCCTCAACAAGTTCCTTAGTTAAATAATCTTTTTTCTAAAGACAATAAGGTAAAAAATAAAACTTTGACCTTGTATCGTAAAATGCTATGCGATAATGTTCATATTAAGCATTTGAGGCTTGCTACATTAGAGGGTTCGACAAAATAAGCATGCATCCCAATTGCCAAAGCTATAGTATTGTCTCATTTACTTGCATAGCAAGAAAACTAAATAGTTCAATTGATAAAAGCATACAGACATGAGGAATAATTATTTAAGAGTACACATGTGTTCGTCTGCAAGCATGTATGCAGACATCTCGTTACTGCTATCATTTGGCGGTTTACATTCTCCATGCATAAATACATGCATCAACTGTCAGAGGTTCTGAAATATGAAACTGGGAGCATCCCATTTCAGACATTTCAAAGGTGCAGAAACCCGTTTATAGTCTAGTGAGGGTTCAACATGCACAAACATACAATTAAAAAAACAACATATTTGATGAAGATCAATCATATATGTAGAATGAAGAATGATTGATGAAACTCAAGTCTTGGATTCAATTAGAGCATACCCATTTCAGAAGTAAGATGTCTCTAAGCATCCAACTTCACAGAGTGTCAACCTAGAGTACCAGAATATAATGTGATGTTAGATAAACAAGAACATTGTATGAGAATGTGCATGCATGACAAGTAATTTTGGAACCTTCCATAGATCAAGTTTAAAACTGCAACTTGCATGGAATATCAATTTGTAAAATAAATGGCATGAATGTGACTCTGCATTTTGATCATAATTGTTTGATGTGTTTCCACTGCAACTGTGCACACTTAAAGAAAGGACCCTAATTAAAGACTATGAGGATTTAATCCATTCGGAAAACTTAAAGGAAACATGGAGGACTGGAGGAGACCTGACAGAAATGAAAGGAAATATGTGAGGCAGAGGGCGGGGAACCAGGACTCAAAGATGATGAAAGAGGGGGGGGGGGGGGTGAATATTTCATAATTATGTAATTTACCTATGTAAATTTTAAAATGTTAGTGGGCAATCCATTAAGTAAATAACAATGTAGTCAAAGGCGCGCCTTGCATGATTGCATCAAGGTGCAGCAGCAGCGGCTTGCACCTCGCTAGGCGAAGCGCATTTCTCAGAGCGTTCACGAGCCGCCTTTCACAAGTCAAGGCGTGTCTTGTGTATTTGTAGGAGTTAAAAAAAAACTTTATGGACCCAATTAACACATGCTGAATTAAAGTGTGTAGCAGTCCATGTCCAATCTCTCTTTCTAAGCCAGCAGCTAACAGCCAGCAGCAGTAATTTGGCAACAACAAAAAAATCAAGCAGTCTCCCGCTCTGGCGCTTCCAGCTCCTTCCTAATAGGACCAAAACATCGATACCGCGCTCTGTTATCGAGTCTGAAACGTGACCGCAACGGAAACTTAAGTCAACTCACCTGAGATAACCAACCAATCTACCACTACCACGAGTGCCAAGACAGATCAAACAACGTATATGTTCGGTGACTACGTCACCTGAAAAAATATCAATCTATGTACGAAGACGACGACTTCCGGTACAGATCTTCTCTTCCTGCTGTCTTGGATGGCGAGCCCTAAGAGCAAAGTGCAGACTTTCTCTTAGATTTTATGTGGACAAGCACCCTGAATCTCCCACCTTGTGCTCTTGAGATTGATCTTCTGCCTCCATCCTCAACGCATATAAATAGGTTAAGAAACCTATTTTAGGTCATACTAGAAGTCCTAAAATAGCCCACCATTATATATGGCCGTCAAACAAATCCAACGGTGCTGATTAAAACACAAAACTCGTTCAGCTCCGACCGACACCGAACTCGGACTGGGTTCGGTTTGACCCATGCCAAAAGGTACTGGAACAAAATAAAAGAACTCTGTCCTTGAACTCGGTCCGAGTTCGGTCCCTAGTGTCGCAGACCCTCCAGACTGACTGGACTAAAACAATCTCCCCCAATGGTGCTTCTTCATCCTTGGCTGGCCCAACCAAGCGGACGGTACGGTTTTTCCGAGATTCAGACTCTTGAGCCTGTCCACCTTCGTGTCCGACACTGAAGCTCCCCCGTCCACATATATTCTCGAGCAGAACATCATGCACTGTGCACGTCCTCGATGACCCATAGCTCCTCCGAACTGTGTGAATGGAGATGCGCTTATCGGATTGAGTTTGTCGCCCACCTTGATCTTTTCTCTGACTTCGAACTGCTGAAACCAACGTCGCTCCGAAAAACTTTGACAAACTACCAATCACCAAAATTTAAACCTTGGAACAACCCCCTCCTGGAGATCGACCAACTGTCATTGGACCAACAGACTAACCCTCAAACTTTAACTCATCACCATTTGTCGCTTTGTCTCGACGAAGTGAATCCTCCATATCCCTCAAATCATCTCGAAGATCTTCCAAGACAAGTTCTTGACGATCCACAAACTCTTGTCGAACATCCCTCGAGCCTTCAACCGATGTCTGTGACCGACCTGCATACCTAAGCGGCTTGAATCTGTACATGCCACAACATATATCTCCTCGAGCCAGCAGTTGGAAAGCCTACATAAGCTTCCAATTCTTGTCCCCTGTTAAGTATATATATTAGTCATTAATATTAGTAGTAGTGGACTTTAGTCCCACATTGCCTAGAACAATAGTGAGAGGGATTAGCCTCTCCTATATATATGTAGTTGTCCTCATTAATAAAATTATTCCATTATTTTAATATCTACATAGTATCAGAGCCAAAATCCTAGCCGTCATCCACCCCCTCTCTCTCTCCACAAAACCCTAGCACCTCCCCCCTGCTGCTCCCCCATCACTGCAAGAACCTCTGACTTTCCAACATTAACTTTTGGGAATCGCAGAGGGTAAACAACAAGTTTGCTTGCAGGGATCTCTGTCCTAAACGTTGACTTAGGATACTCAGAGGGTAAACATCATCGATGTTCAGTTTAATTTCAATTAGTCAAATTACTCGTGAACTGCATTGCTCGGTAAATTTTTTCCTAATGGATGTGTTTTTCAAGATCTAAAGACTGGAAAGACGATTGGTAAGGGGCATGTGGCTAGAGGCTTGTACTTGTTTGACGTACCTTCTTCGGTTGTCTGTACCGGCATGAAACTTGATCCTTTCGAGTTACATTATCAGTTAGGCCATCCATCTATCCAAACTCTCCAAAAAATGTATCCATCTTTAGATATTCCTACTTCCTTTAATTGTACGTCGTGTCATTTAGCTAAATATCATCGGGTTCCCTATTCGGTTAGTCATAATAAAATTGTTTTCGCTCATTTTGAGTTGGTGCATTCTGATATATGGGGACCTTGTCCGGTAGAATCAACCATGGTTTCAAATACTTTGTTACATTCGTTGATGACTACTCTCGTGTCACGTTTGTTTATCTGATGAAAAATCGCTCCGAATTATTTAACATTTGGTGTAATTTTTATGCTGAAATCAAAACACAATTTGGTGTTCCAATTAAAAAATTTTGGAGTGACAATGGTCATGAGTATTTATCTCATGAGCTCGTTACTCATATGGCCCGCAATGGCATCCACCAAACTTTATGTCCTTACACACCACAACAGAATAGTGTGGCCGAGCGCAAGAATCACCATCTCTTGGAAATAACATGTGCTCTTATGTTTCAAGCACGTACGCCCAAAAAAATTTGGTCGGATGCGGTTCTTACCGCTTGTTATCTTATTAATAGTATGCCATCGTCAGTTTTCAATGGTAATACTTCCTTTTCTAGGCTATATCCCGGACAAGAACCGTTTCCTCTGCCTCTCAGAATTTTGGTTGCTTATGCTATGTTCGGGATACCCGACCGACTCTTTCTAAATTAGATCCTAAGACAATACAATATATTTTCCTTGGGTATCTTAAATATTAGTAAGGGTATCGTTCTTTTTCCGTTTTGAAGAGGTATTTTTTTACTCGAGATGTTACCTTTGTTGAAATCGAATTTTTTTACTTCCACAAACGGCGGATTCGGTTCCTTAAGTTTACCCGAAAGAGGATATCTTGCTATTTCCTGATCAAATACAACAGCACCCCATATGGGTGCCCTCCCTTACCGAGTCAGTTACCCAGTCCGATGGTCCGGAGACACCGATTCAGTCCATGCCGACGTCACCCGCATAAACATCGCCAATGGTGCCCACATAGTCATCCTCCTCTGGCTCTACTGATTCGCCTCTGCCTATTCCACCAACAGCTCCGCCTGTTCCGCCAGTAGCTCCGTCTGTTCCGCCAGCAGCTCGTCCTCGTCGTGCATGTCGTGATCATCCCTTGTATGTTGACAGCTACAAAGGACTTACCAGTCACACTCAGTCTCTAGTGGCTACTATTGATGGGATTCAGATTTCCAAAAACGCTGAAGAGGGTCTCAAACATCCCGGTTGGCATGCTGCTATGAACGAGGAGATGAAAGCTCTCCGGGAGAACCATACTTGGGACTTAGTCGATTTACCTCTCGGTAAACATGCAGTAGGTTGCAAATGGGTGTTCACGATCAAAGTGAAACCGGATGGCTCTCTTGATCGCCTCAAGGCTCGACTGGTGGCTAAAGGATATTCTCAGACCTATGGTGAGGATTATTTTGAGACCGTCTCTCCAATTGCCAGAATGGTATCTGTTCGTGTACTTTTGGCCTTTGTTGTTCGCTATAATGGCCATTGCTTCAGCTGGATATCAAGAATGGTTTTCTCCACGGGGATCTTGATGAAGAAGTATATGTGATGCAACCCTCCGGGTTTGTTGTAAGGGAGGGTAAAGTGTGTCATCTGCGGAAGACCCTCTATGGTCTAAAATAATCACCTCGTGCGTGGTTTGGTCGATTTACACATGTTACTCAGTTTGGCATGTGTCAATCAAAGAAGGATCATTCGGTATTCTACCGACAGACATCAGCTTAAAGGATTTTACTTGGTGTCTATGTTGATGATATTGTAATCACAGGAGACGACAGCCAGGATATTGCAGGCCTGAAGAAGTTTCTGGAAGAACAATTTCAAACCAAGGATATGGGATCATTGAACTATTTCTTGGACATTGAGATCACACGGGGTAAGCGGGACATTGTAATGTCTCAAAGGAAATATGTGCTAGACATACTGAATGATGCAGGAATAATACACGCCAAGGGAACAACCTCATATATGGATCCAAGGACTAAGTTACTTCCAGACGAGGGAGTCCTGATGACCAATCAAAATCATTATCGACGAGTAGTTGAAAAACTCAACTACTTGGCATTCATGATTCATCCGGACATCTCTTTCGCAGTTAGTGTTGCAAGTAGATTTAAGGCTTTTCCAAGAGTTCCATATTGGCAGACAGTTCTCAGAATCTTGTGCTCTCTAGTCAAGAATCTAGGAAAAGAAATTCGAATGGAGAATCATGGACACACTCATGTTGAATGTTTTGCTGATGCTGACTGGGGTGCAAGTCTGACAGATAGACGGTCTACATCTAGCAACTCTGTATTTATTGGGGGAAACTTAGTGTCTTGGAAAAACAAGAAACAGAGTGTGATAGCACGATCAAGTTCAGAAGCAGAGTATCGAGCCATTGCTCATGACACATCAGAGGTGTTATATATGAAACGTAATCTACAAGAACTGGAAGAAGAAGTAGGATTGAGCACATTAGATATGTGGTGTGATAATCAGTCTGCTATCCATATTTCTACCAATTCTGTATTTCATGAAAAGATAAAGCATATTGAAATCGATATCTACTTCGTCTGTGAATGAGTATACAAAGGAAATGATAAAATTTTTCCATGTGAGAACCGGTGATCAGATAGCCGATATCTTTACGAAGCCTCTCTTAGGTCTTTGGGTTCAATTTCTATGTAACAAGCTGGACATGATTGACATCAATGCTCCAGCTTGAGAGAGGATGTTAAGTATATATATATATATATATATATATATATATATATATATATATATATATATATATATATATATATATATATATATATTAGTCATATTAATATTAGTATTAGTGGACTTTAGTCCCACATTGCCTACAACAATAGTAAGAGGGGTTAGCCTCTCCTATATATATATATATATATATATATATAGCTCTCCTCATTAATAAAATTATCCCATTATTCTAATATCTACATTCCCAAACATAATGTGACAGCCATCAACCGCAAGTTTCTTTACCGAAACCAAGTTGTAGCACAAACTTGAAACATGTCGTACCCCTTAAGAACGAGTTTCTTGCCGAGCTTCGTTGTCAAGTGTATGTCCACAATGCCTACAACTGTAGTCATTCCCTTGTTGTCCATCTTCGCACGCCCAAACCTACCGTCTTGGTATAACGTGAAGATCCTCCTATGTGGAGTGGTGTGATACGATGTCCACGTGTCCATGACCCAATAGCCATCATAACATGTGCCACAAGGTTCCCTGCGTCGGTTACTGCGATGATAATATCTCCAAATGTCGTGAGATCTGCCTGATCATCCTTGCCTTTAGGCTTTTCAGCTTTGAGCTTCATACGGTTCCTCTTAATATGACTCATTTTACCACAGTAATAGGAGCCTTCCCTGCAGTCCACACTCGCAGGATCCCGAGAACTCTCCCGTGCCCTTGCCTGTGACTTGAGTCTTTTCTTCCGGTAAGAAGCAACCAAAGCGGACTCCTGGACAATTCAACAAATTTTTTACACCGAACCTCATCGTTCAACAAGCTGCATTTGATTGCCTCTACTGTGACAACTCCATCAGGTGTGAAGTTGCTCACCGATACCACCACCGTCTTCCAACTCTTCGACAAATAACTCAACAGCAGAAGGGCCTGAAGCTCATCGTCAATCACCATCATCATCGTAGACAGCTGATTGATGATACCCTGAATCTCGTTCAGATGTTGTGCTACCAAGGTACCTCTATGTACTTCGAGTTGACGAGTTGGCGAATAAGAAACGCCTTGTTGTCAATCGTCTTTCGTTCGTACAGCGAATGCAGCTTCTCCCAAAGTGCTTTTGCATAACTCTCTATAGAGACTTGATGAAACACCGAATCATCCAGCCATTGGCGGATGAATCCAATGGCCTTTCGATCCAATCATCTCCAGCCATCAGCAGACTTATCCGATGGCTTGGCGTTGTCGCCCTCCAACGGACCATGCAAATGCTTGCACCAGAGTAGGTCCACCATCCTTAGCTTCCAAATCACTAAGTTCTCTCCTATTAGGGTGATCATACGTGTGTTCATCTGCTCCGTAGACATGGTTGCACCTCCTCTCTCGCGAACCTGAGAGCTCTGATACCAGATAGTGGTATCATACCTGAACGAATGAACAACGCTCTAATACCACATAATGGGACCGAAATGTCGATAACGTGCTTTGGTACCGATCTGAAATGTGACCGCAGCAGAAACTTAGGCCAACCCACCTGAGATAACCAACCAATCTACTACGAGTGTCAAAAACAGATCAAACAACGTATATATTCGGTAATTACGTTACCTAGATAAATCTCAATCTATATAACTCAGATGAAATTACAAGATTGAATAAGAACAATCTTGAACCCCCTCATCAAACTCAAGTAGAGAGAAGAAGATTCTAACTTGAAATCACTCACCCTACCCATAGTGATCTCCTTGTACGAATATGATGACTCCCCGTACAGATCTTCTCTTTCTGCTATCTTGGATGACGAGCTCTACGAGAAAAGTACGGACTTTCTCGTAGTTTTCTATAGACAAGCACCATGAATCTCCTACATTGTGCTCTTGAGATTGATCTTGTGCCTCCACCCTCAATGCATACAAATAGGTTGAGAAACCTATTCTAGGTCATACTATAAGTCCTAAAATATCCTACCATTAAATCTAGTTGTCAAACAAAGCCAAAAGTGTTGATTAAAACCTATAGTTCGGTTTGGCCCATGTCAAAAGGTTCTGGAACAGAATGACAAAACTCTGTCCTTGACCAAACTCGGCTCGACTTTGGTCCCTGCTGCCGCAGACCCTCCAAACTAACTGGACCTAGGGGTGAGTATTCGGTTTAATCGGTTTCAACCGAACCGAACATTCATAAACCGAAATAACCAATTCTGGAAAAATTAAAACCGAAATCGAACCAAATTAAGGAAGAACCGATTTAAACCGAAACGAATTAATTAGCTCTATTTATTCGGTTGGAGCAATTTTAATAATGGGTCGGCCCGAAGTTAGGTTTATGGGCTTTAAATAATTTTTTTAACACAATATATACAAAATTTCACCAAAAAAAACATTGTTTATAGTTTATACACAACAGTACAGACAACAGTACAAATAATTTCCACCAAAAAATTAAACACAATATACATAAAAATTCACCACTAGTTGAACTTGAAGTCATATTGCTCAAAGTTACATACACAAATGATAACCAATAATTGCAGCAATACAACATTTGTTGCAGTAGTTAAATACACAAATGGTCCACAATATACATAAAAATTATATGTACTGCTGTTGTTTGTATTGTTGTATCAGTTAAATACACAAATGATACACAATATACAGCAATATCAAAAGTACCTGATACACAATATCCACAAATGATACACAATATCTAGCTTTACAAGTACTTACTAGAGCGGTCTAAATCCTTTCGTATAAATCTTGCAAATGTTGTTTAAAGCGTTAACAAATAAGTCTTCTTGTTCAAGCCTTCAACAAGATAAATCGTCCACAAAAGAGATCAAATCTGAGGCGGTAAAAGAAGATTCAAACTCTACTATCATGGAATCAAGAAGCTTCGGTATAGTTGGCAAACATATAATTAAGAATAGCACTAAACATAACCAAGTAATTAAGAAGACCCACTTGATTCCCATCTTTGCAAATACAAGTTCACAATTGAAAGATTTTTCTTGTCCTTTGCCTCCCCAAATACCCAAAATGAGGGGAATCTGTAAGAGATAAAAACCACATAAATAATTCAACTTAGGCCTGTCGAAACAATTACATATGCTAAATGCCCAGTACGTACACTACCTTAATGTTAGGCAGGGTCATGAAATTCTTGGTAATGTAAACGATAAGCTTGTCCATAAAAGCTAAAGCAATGTAGAATCCATCCATGTTGTTGTCCAGGTCATACATGTAAATTCATTTAACATATATGACCATCTACATTGTATCTGTGTCGCATTATGCATGTTGGATAATATGTAACAGGGCACGACTCGGATAATCCAAAATATATGCTAGGAGACACCCATTTCCATGTTCTTACTTGCATCAAAATAAACAATAACAGTGACATTATAGGAAACATAATTACTCCAAAAACATCACAAATGGTGTAGCCCGTATCAGCATCTTCATAGCAATAGTATCAAAATCCCAAGACATTACTTAATCTTAATCTAAAATAAATAGAGACCAACACTGGCAGAGACATTAAAGGAGCAACAATCAATGAGACAACGAGTATTTATATCAATCTGTTTCACTTGATCATAGCTTGCCAATTCTACAGCAGCATTTATAATAGCATATTTTGAAATTTGATCAAGGATCAACAAAAGAATACTTGTTAACACAATTACACGAGTATGGTTTAAAGTCTTTGAAGGCTCAGATTGACATGTTTTGCATCAATGGATGCATTGTAGTATTTGTCCACTATTCAGAAATGTCATCTCATCATTGCTCTTTCTTAAGATTTGTTATCAGTTTATTTCGTGAAATAAGAGACACAAATACAGACGTAAACTGAATAAGAGAAACTAAAGTGAAATGAGAATAAAGTCAACTTTAGAATCCAAACTGAAGAGAAACAACTATACCTTAATTATCACTGGAATGCAAGTTGAAACCCATAATTGAACCCAAAACCAATAAACCGAATAATGGGAAATTGAAAACCGAAACCAACCCGAATCTTTTCAAGCATGAACAGAACCCGATTAGTGCTCACCCCTTAGCATCAATCCTTGAAATTATAGCATCTTCTTAAGAAGATCATACATATCCAGCCTCAACAAGAACCTATATTTTCTACAAGTTCAAAATCTACACAGATAGACAAGTAGGTTAGAACTTATAAAAACAATATTGGCAATTTGTGCATCAAAAATATATGCATTGTAGTATTTGTCCAATATTTATTAATATCATATCATGATCGCTATTTTCTTAATATATTTGTTAGCAACTTATAATGAAATAAAAAGTAAATATAATTGTAATACACAAGTGCAACGACTAATAAATTAATAGTTACAGCCAAAAATTGAATCCAAACAAGATCCAAAATTACAGGTCCTCTTGAATCCAAACTGAAAACAAAGGTCCCAAAAGTGCACAGTCCAGAACGCACATTGCACAGTTGCAATGATAGAGTGTATAATAATTACATTCCAGAAACCAAATCTTAAAACATCGCTCGAGGTTGAGCCCATCGTAGTCAATTGACTTAAAGTTATACAAGTATAAAAAGATAACACAAAAGAAACAAATAATCAATACAATGGAATAAAAACTAAAAAAACAACATTGTGCAATAAAACATATTAACTAAAATTATACATTTTTCAAGTTTATCTAGGAATTCCAAGTTCTCTTCAAGATTAGTAACAATAGATCGATCCGTACCCGACCTAAACCAATCTTGTAAACAAATGAGACCTCGAGCAATCTTAGGTGTCAAATAGCTCTTAAATGTGTCAAGCACCCAACCCCCCTAACTAAACGCGCTCTCCAAAACCATCGTAGATATAGGAACAACCAAGACATCACGAACCATTCTCAAAAGAACAGAAAAATGAAGAGAATTGTTCTTCCACCAAGTCAAGAGCTCAAAATTTATATTCTCAACCATCAGCTTCGATGGATTCTACAAGATAACGATCCAACTCTGACTTATTATCACAATCAACATTTTTTATTTTATTGTTTTTATATTGAGCCTTCATCATACTTTCCAAGTTAAATGTTAGAAGTGACATACAAAGAGCCTGATACACGTAGAGTTAATTCATAGAAATATTCTAAAAAAGTATACAATCTTCTCACATTTATCAAATCTTCTTCGCTTGGAAATAAATTCTCACCCTCAAGTTCTCTCTTGAATAAAAGATCTTCATCTTAGAATCTCTCAAAGGCTCTTGAAACCTTTGAGTTGTATCCAACATTAAAAATATTAAATTACAATGGGTGCTCACATCAAGACAATAATTTTTGCTTTCTATTTTTTTTTAATTTGTGCACAATCTTTGAACTTTTGAAATCCTGAAGGAGATTGTCTCACATAGCAAATAGCTCTTCATATACGAGCTGCCGAAGAAGACAACATTATTAACCCATCGACCACAACAAGGTTGATAATACGTGTAATGCAACGCATTTATAAATACTTGCATTGAAGAATGTTTTTTTCCGTTGTGCGAACTTTTTGCTTAAATAAGCAATAGCAACATCATTAGTGCTAGCATTATCAATTGTGATTGTAAAAGTCTTGTCAATGCCCCACTCAATCAAACGTGACTCTACGTTCCTCCCAATAGCCTCGTCTTTATGACTAGAAATTGGACAAAAGTTAATATTTTTTTCTTTAATTTCCAATCGCCATTAATGTAATGGGCCGTAAGACATATACTTTATCTTTTGAATGTATGTCCATGTATCTGTCGTAAGACAAACCCTTTGATTGAACTCCTTGAAATAAGCCTTTAACTTAGTCCCCTTATTGGTGTAAAGATTGTAACAATCTCGTGCAACGGTCCATCTTGACGGTACACCAAATATGGGACAAGCAATAGAAACAAAACGTTTGAAGTCCTTCCCCTCAACAAGCCGAAAAGGTAGCTTATCGACAATGAACATATAAGCCAAGCTTTTCCTTACATCTTCTTAATTAAATTGTCAACTAGTGAATGTTGACTTACCTTTCCCAACACATTGCATATTCAAATATTGATTGAGAATGACCTTTGTGCTTTGGATTATGGGGACATATAAGTCAATGATTTCTAACTGAGGTTGTCCCATTAATTACGGGGTGACAATAATATTGTTTTTTTCAAAATTTACACTCCGCTTTCGGGTACCCATTCTCAAGAAATTCTTTAAAGTTACTCCAATAAGGATCTCTTCTTTTACCAATACATTTGTTTTTCACCTTGAGTTTAGAAATAGTTGTGACAGGATCATTTGTGGGTTGGGAACTTCTTCCCTCCACAACCCCAACCTCAATAGATTCAGCTTCAGTTGATATCTAAAATAAACATAAAACAAAACCAAAAAAATTTATAGTAAATTCAACAAAAAATATATGTTTCTGGAAATTGCTGAGAAACCCAATTTCGGGGTTGGTTTGTATGAAAAAACCCACCCGCAAAATGGATTTTATGAAATGTCCAGAATTATATATTTCTACGTTAAATATTCTGAGATTCCCTTTAAATGCTCTGTATTTACAAAATTGCAATCTTTATAATACCATAACTACCCTTCGCACAAACTCAGATTTGGATTGAGATTTTCGTCTTCTTCTTCTTCACGAGAGATCTGAATTCTATTGCTCTCATCTTCAGTAGAAATCGTAAAGATCGTTCGTAGTTCACTGTACTTTTCTTCAGTCAAACTCCGATCATCGCTTATCATCATCATCATCATCATCATCATCGTTGAGAGATTTAAAGTTTTCCGACATTTAGGTCAATTGTGGAGAGATCTTCTTCTTTTCCATAACAGTTAGCATTTTTTTGAAAGAAGAACGAAAACTCTTGAATTTTTGTTCCTGGCAATTTTTTTCCACAAAAAAACAAAAAAAAAATTAGGATTTAGGTTTCTGTCGACTGTTTTCCATCATTCTCCGTGATTTTAACACGAAGAATGACGGAGAATGGCCATTCTCCGTTTAAAATGACGAAGAATGGTCATTCTTCATGTTAAAACCACGGAGAATGGCCATTCTCCGTGTTAAAATGACGGAGAATGGCTCCGTGATAAAATGACTGAGAATGGCAATTTTTCGTTAATACGGAGAATGGCCATTCTCCGTGTTAAAATGACGGAGAATGGCCATTCTCCTTGTTAAATTGATGGAGAATGACCATTCTCTGTCATTTTAACACGAAGAATGGCTATTCTTTGTCAATTTAACAAGGAGAATGGTCATTCTTCTTGTTAAATTGACGGAGAATGGCCATTCTCTGTCATTCTAAAACGGAGAATAGCCGCTATTCTCCATGTTAAAATGACGGAGAATGGCCATTCTCCGTCATTTTAACACGGAAAATGGCTATTCTTTGTCAATTTAACAAGGAGAATGGCCATTCTCCGTGATTTTAGCTCGGAGAATGCTCCGTGCTAAAACCACGGAGAATGGTTATTCTCCTTGTTAAATTGACGGAGAATGACCATTCTTCATCATTCTAACACGGAGAATGGCTATTCTTTGTCAATTTAACAAGGAGAATGGTCATTCTCCTTGTTAAATTGACAACGAATAGCCATTCTCCGTGTTAGAATGACGGAGAATGGTCATTTTCCGTCAATTTAACCATTCTCCGTAGTTTTAGCACGAAGAATGGTCATTCTTCTTGGTTTTAGCACGAAGAATGGCTATTCTCCGTGATATTACCACGGAGAATGATCATTCTCCTGCATTTTATGTCTAGTTGAAACTTTGAAGGGCCATAACTTTTGACTGGGAGGTCGAAACGAGGCCCTGTTTGTCGCAAAAGGAGCGTATTTTTGAGGAGCCGAAGATTAACATTGTTTGTTAGTCGGCCTTCCAAAATTTTAGAATCGCAAAAAAATGATGTTTGGACCTCCGTTTTAACAGTTTTACCGTTTGTCCGTCTTTCCAAAAAATTTCGACGAGTTTTTGAAGTAAGGTTTCAAGATTTTGGAGAAGAAAACCTAGATTCGAAACTAAGCGGCATATGGAAGAAGAGGAAGTATCGAAATATTTTTTTGAAGAGTAGGGTTCGGGGGTGTTTTCAATAAATTAGAAGGGCAAAAAGGTCATCCAGAACCCCCTTTATATATTTTTCGCTAATTCTGGACACGCAATGAAATGTTATTTTGCGGTGGATTTTTCATAAAACTTTTACAATTTTTGGGCATTTCATAAATTTTCCCTATATGTTTTCTTATCTTCATTTTCATTTGTTGAATTTTCTTTAAAATTGAATTTTTTTTGTTTTGTTTATTTTAGATGTCAACTGAAGCTGAACCTATTGAGCTTAAGATTGGGGTTGTGGGGCAAACAAGTTACCAGCCCACAAATGATCCTGTCACGACTATTTCTAAACTCAAGGTGAAAAACATGCATATTGGTGAAAGAAGAGCTCCTTGTTGGAGTGACTTTAAAAAATTTCTTGAAAAAAAAAACAATATTATTTTCACCCCATAATTAATGGGACCACCTCAGTTAGAAATCACTAGCTTATATGGCCCCTTGATCCAAAGCATAAAGGTCAATCTCAATCAATATTTAAATATGCAATGAGTTGGAAATGGCAAGTCAACTCTCACTAGTTGGCATTTTAATCAAGATGTAAGGAAGGCCTTGGCTTGTATGCTCATTGCCGATGAGCTACCTTTTCAGCTTGTTAAATGAGAGGGCTTCAAACGTTTATTGCTTGTCCTATGTTTGGTGTACCGTTAAGATGGGCTGTTGCACGAGATTGTTACCATCTTTACACCAATAAGGGGACTAAGCTAAAGGCTTATTTCAAGAAATCTAATCAAAGGGTTTGTTTTACGAATACGTGAACATCCATTCAAAAGATAAACTATGTGTCTTACGGCCCATTACATTAATGCCGATTGGAAATTAAAGAACAAAATTATTAACTTTTGTCCACTTTCTAGTCATAAAGGCGAGGATATTAGGAGGGACATAGAGTCATGTTTGATTGAGTAGGGAATTAACAAAATTTTTACAATCACCGTTGATAATGCTAGCTCTAATGACATTACTATTGCTTATTTAAGCAAAAAGTTTGCACAACAAGGAAATTATATTCTTCAATGCAAGTATTTACACATGTATTGTATTGTACATATTATCAACCTTGGTAGATGGATTAAAAATGATGTTTTGTTCGATAGCTCATATTCGAAAAGCTATTAGCTATGTGAGACAATATCCTTTACGGTTTCAAAAGTTCAAAGATTGTGTTCAAATAAGAAAAAAAGAAAGCAAAAAATTATTGTCTTGATGTGAGCACCCGTTGGAATTCAATATTTTTAATGTTGGATACGGCTCAAAGATTTCAAATAGCCTTTGAGAGATTCCAAGATAAAGATCTTTTATTCAAGAGAGAACTTGAGGGTGAGAATTTATTTCCAAGCGAAGAAGATTTGATGAATGTAAGAAGGTAGTGTACTTTTTTAGAACGTTTCTATGAATTTACTCTACGTGTATCAGGTTCTTTGTATTTGTGTGTCAATTCTAACATTTAACTTGAAAAGTATGATGAAGGCTCAATATAAAAACCATAAAATGAAAACCGGTGGTTGTGATAAAAAGTTAGAGTTGGATCATTATCTTGTTAAATCCACCGAAGCCGATGAAGATGAAAATCTAAATTTTGATCACTTGACTTGGTGGAAGATCAATTGTCTTCATGTTCCTGTTCTTTCAAGTATGGTTTGTGATGTCTTTGTTGTTCCTACATCTACGGTGGCTTCGGAGAGTGCGTTTAGTACGGGTGGTCGAGTGCTCGACACACTTAAGGAGCTCTTTGACACCTAAGATTGCTCGAGGTCTCATTTGTTTACAAGATTGGTTTAGGTCGGGTACGGATTGATCTATTGTTACTAATCTTGAAAAAAGAAACTTGGAATTCCTAGATAAACTTGAAAATAGTATAATATTAGTTAATATGTTTTATCGCACAATGTTACTTTTTTAGTTTTTACTCTATTACTTGTATTGATTATTTGTTTCTGTTGTGTTATCTTTTTATGTGACTACGATGGGCTCAACCTCAAACGACTGCAATATGCAGTTCAGGACTGTGTACTTTTGGACCTTTGTTTTCAATTTGGATTCAGGAGGAACTGTAATTTTGGATCTTGTTTAGATTCATTTTTTTGCTGTAACTATTAATTTATTAGTCGATGCACTTGTGTATTACAGTTACATTTACTTTTTATTTCATTATAAGTTGCTAACAGATGTATGAAAAAAATAGTGATAATGATATGATTGGACAGATACTACAATGCATCTATTTTTGATGCACAAATTGTCAATCTGAGCTTTCAAAGTTCAAACCTACTTGTCTATCTATGCAGATTTTGAACTTATAGACAATAATTGGGTTCTTGTTGAGGTTGGATATGTATGATCTTCTTAAGAAAATGCTATATTTTCAAGGATTGATGCTAGGGGTGAGCACTAAATGGGTTATGTTCATGCTTCAAAATTCGAGTTGGTTTCGGTTGTCAATTCCCATTATTCGATTATCGGTTTCGGTTCGGTTATGGGTTTCAACTTACATCCCTGTGATTATTAAAGTATAGATATTTCTCTTCAGTTTGGATTCTGAAATTGACTTTAGGCTCAAACTTTACTTTAGTTTCTTATATTCAGTTTACTTCTGCATTTGTATATCTCATATTTCACAAAATAAATTGCTAACAAATCTGAAGAAAGTGCAATAATGAGATGACATTACTGAGTAGTGGACAGATACTATAATGCATCCATTAATACAAAACTTGCCAATCTGAGCCTTCAAAAACTTCAAACCATACTTGTGTAGTTGTGTTAACAGGTATTTTTTTTGTTGAACCATGGTCAAATATCAAAATCTGCTATTATAAATGTTGTTGCATAATTGGCAAGCTATGATCAAGTGAAACAAGTTGATATTCTAATACTCGTTGTCTCATTAATTGTTGCTCCTTTAATGTTTCTGTCAATGGTAGTCTCTATTTATTTTAGAGTAAATGATTAATTAATGTCTTGGGATTCTGATACTATTGCTATGAAGATGTCGATACGGGCTACACCATTTGTGATGATTTTGGAGTAATTATGTTTCCTATATTGTCACTGATATTGTTTATTTTGATGCAAGTAAGAGCATGAAAATTGGTGTCTCCTAGCATATATTTTGGATTATCCGAGTCGTGTCTTGTTATATATTGTCCCAACATGCATAATGCGATACAGATACAATGTGTATGATCATATATGTTATATAAAATTACATGTACGACCTGGACAACAACATGGATGGATTCTACATTGCTTAAGCTTTCATGGACAAGCTTGTCATTCACATTAACAAGAACTTCATCACCTTGCCTAACATTAAGGTAGCGTAGGTTCTGAGCATTTAGTATATATATAATTGTTTCGACAAGCCTAAGATTAATTATTTATGTTGTTTTTATCTTTTACGGGTCCCCTCATTTTGGGTATTTGGGGAGGCAAAGGACAAGAAAAATCTTTCCAATGTGAACTTATATTTGCAAAGATGGGAATTAAGTGAGTCTTCTTAATTACTTGGTTATGTTCAATGTTATTCTCAATTATATGTTTGCCAATTATACTGAAGCTTCTTGATTCCATGATAGTACAGTTTGAATATTTTTTACCGCCTCTAATTTGATCTCTTTTGTGGACGATTTATCTTGTTGAAGGCTTGAAAAGGAAGACTTATTTATTGACATCGTGAACATGTTGGAAAATGTGAATGTATATTTGTTATAATAATAATATTAATTTTTTCTATCAACGAATCTATGCAAAGGTGTATGAATCTTTTCATTGGAAAAGGTGTACGAATCTATTTATTGAAAAGGTGTGCCGTTTCCATCGTGTCTCTTTATTTCTATAAATACACATGTGTTTGGAGCATTCAAGCATTCATTCAATTCATCCATATTGCATTAGTTAGTCTAAGAGAGAGAGACAACCAACGTTGCTTCGACGAGTTCCTACGGTGTGAAGTGCTGCTACCGAAGGAAAGAACCTTTGTATCCTGGGAGACTAATCGCCACTAAACCGTAAGCACCAGTGCGGGACGAATATTGTCTTAAAGACATTGAACCAAGTTCAAGCCTCGGTATCATTTTATTTATTTTACTTATATTTTAATTTCAGAGTCTAAATACAGAGTTGGAAATATTCCTACTAACAGTGTATTTGCACTTTTTCCCTTTTTGTCATGTTTCTAAGACATTTGCCCTAGCTTTATAGATGAGATTTTTTCAGTGCTTCTGTTATTCTCTTCTATTTTAAGCCTGACAATTAGGTCTGCCAATGGCATGTCATTACGTTTATGTTTCAGATAGTTCTTATAATCCTTCCAGAGAGGCGGAAGTTTTTCAATCACAGAAGCTACCTGAAACGGTTCACATAAGGCCATACCTTCGGCAACCAGTTCATGGAAAATACATTGCAAGTCTTCAACTTGACTTGCCACTGATCTGGAGTCAACCATGCGGTAGTCCAGAAATTTGCCTACTACAAATTTCTTCGACCCTGCATCTTCTGCTTTGTATTTCTTGTCTAGAGCATCCCAGAGAGTAGTGGGTCGACACTGGCGCTACCCGCCACATATGTGCTAAAAAGACTATGTTCAATACCTACCAAAACGTCGACCAAGGCGAGCAACTCTTCATGGAAAATTCTTCATTATCAAAGGTTGAAGGACAAGGGACGGTCATTCTGAAAATGACGTCGAAAAAGGAACTGAAGCTTAACAATGTTCTGCACATACCTGATATTCAGAAGAATCTGATTTTCGGATCTATGTTAAGTAAGCATGGGTTTAAATTAATATTTGAATCTGACAAATTTGTACTCATCAAGAGTGGAGTTTATGTCGGGAGGGGTTACCTCAAGGAGGGCCTCTTCAAAATGAATGTAATGACTATTATGCCTAATAAGATGATTAATTCTTCTTATATTGTTGAGTCCTCTCATATATGGCATGGAAGATTAGGTCATGTTAATTATGATTCAATCAGCAAACTCATGAACATGGACTTAATTCCTAGATCTGCAATAGATTCAAATCATAAGTGTGAAATATGTGCAGAAGCAAAATTAACCCGTACATCCTTTCAAAATCCGGTTGAAAGAGATACCGAACCGTTGGATTTAATCCATACATATGTATGTGATCTAAAAGACATACAAACTAGAAATAGGAAGAAGTACTTCATCACATTCATCGATGATAGTACTTGTTATTGCTATGTCTATCTTATGAAATCAAAAGATGAGGCAATAGATATGTTCAAGCAATATAAAACTGAAGTAGAAAATCAACTTAATCGAAAGATTAAAGTATCAAAAGCGATAGAGGTGGTGAATATGAAGCACCCTTTGCAGGATTCTGTGCAGAACATGGAATTATACACCAAACCACTACACCATATTCACCACAATCTAATGGTATCGCTGAACGAAAGAATCGAACAATTAAAGAAATGATGAATTCTTTATTATTAAGTTCAGGACTACCAGATAATTTGTGGGGAGAAGCTGTACTTACAGCCAACTATCTTTTAAATAAGGTGTCCCATAAGAAAAAGGATAAGACGCCATATGAACTATGGAAAGGAAAGAAACCTTCCTATAAATACCTCAAAGTGCGGGGATGTCTTGTAAAAGTGGCAATTCCTTTGCCTAAAAAGGTCAAGATAGGTCCCAAGACCTTTGAAGACATATTTATAGGATATGCTGAAAATAGTTCTGCTTATCGGTTTCTCGTACATAAGTCGGACATTCCGGAGATACATAATAATACAATTATTGAATCTAGAAATGCATCTTTCTTTGAGAATATCATTCCATGTAAGAAGATACATAAAAGAGAAACATTAAAAAGAAATTATGATAACATTAGACATACTGGTCAAAGTGATACAGATAAGGAATTTGTCGATAAGGAAGATGTGCCTAGACGCAGTAAGAGGTCTAGAACATCAAAGACCTTTTGACCTGAATTTCTAACATTCATGTTAGAAAATGAGCTCAAACTTTCAAAGAAGCAATGTCTACACCAGAGGCACCACTTTCGAAAGAAGCTATAAATAGTGAAATAGAGTCCATTATGCAAAACCATACATGGGAATTAGCTGATCTTCTTCCAGGATGTAAGCCATTAGGCTGCAAATGGATATTTAAGAGGAAGATGAAAGCTGATGGAACTATTGATAAATATAAAGCAAGACTGGTTGTCAAAGGATATAATCAAAAACAAGGAATTGATTATTTTGATACATATTCACCAGTAACAAGGATAACATCAATTCGGATGTTAATTGTAATGGCAGCATTGCACAATCTTGAAATACATCAAATGGATGTGAGGACTACCTTTCTAAATGGTGATCTAGAAGAAGAAATCTACATGAATCAACCAGAATGATTCATAGTAGCAGGTAAAGAAAGGAAGGTGTGCAAACTAGTTAAGTCTCTATATGGACTTAAACAAGCACCGAAACAGTGGCACCACAAGTTTAACAATGTAATGATGTCAAATGGATTCAAGATCAATGAGTGTGACAAATGTGTGTATTCTAAAAATACACAAACTGGATATGTCATTATATGCCTATATGTAGATGATATGCTAATAATAGGCAGTAATAATAACATAATCCAGGACACAAAGAAGATCTTAATCAAAAACTTTGACATGAAAGATCTGGGAATTGCAGATGTTATATTAGGAATTAAGATTTCTAAAACACCACATTGGCTGGTATTATCCCAATCTTATTACATTTAGAAGATTATAGAAAAACATAATCAAAATGATAATAACATTGCAAAAACTCTAGTATATTTAAATCTACATGTAAAGAAGAATACTGGAGAAAGTATCTCACAAGTAGAATATTCTCGTATAATTGGGAGCCTTATGTATGTCACGAACTGTACGCGACCGGACATAGCTCAATCAGTAAACAAACTTAGCATATACACAAGTAATCCAGGAAAAGATCACTGGAAGGCTATTATTAGAGTACTCAGATATTTAAGATACACTAAAGACTATGGATTGTATTATACTAAATATCCAGCTGTACTCGAAGGATACAGTGATGCAAATTGGATATCTGATACTAAAGACTCAAAATCCACAAGTAGATATGTCTTTACAGTTGGAGGTGTAGCAATATTGTGGAAGTCCTCAAAATAAACGTGCATAGCCAGATCAACTATGGAATCTGAATTCATAGCTTTGGATAAAGCAAGTGAAGAAGCAGAGTGGCTTTAAAATTTCTTGGAGGACATTCCAATATAGCCAAAGCCCGTACTAGCAATCTGTATACATTGTGATAGTCAATCTGCTATCGGTAGGGCACACAGTCATATTTATAACGGTAAATCAAGACACATTCGAAGACGTCATAATACCGTTAGACAACTTCTCTTTAATGGCATAATCATGATTGAATATGTAAAATCAAAGAAAAACCTTGCGGATCCACTAACTAAAGGTTTGACAAGAGAGCAAGTATATAAGTCATCGAGGGGAATGGGCTTGAAGCCTATGATAAAAGAAGTTCCATAAAGGAAAACCCAACCTACTTGACTGGAGATCCCAAGATTTAGGTTCAAAGGGACAGCCTAATTATGTGAAATTCTTAAATGACACTGACGAGTATTTAAATACTCATCCCATTCTCTAGGATGACAAATAGTAGTGTCGCCTGCAAAGAAAAATTAGGGTAAGCATTACTTTTAATGATTCCTATGACTTGAAATTTAAGTAGAGTATAGCAGGATACTCTTATTAGGAAGTCACCTATATGAGTGTGGAAGTGGGGCTTCTTCTATAAGAATTATAAGGCTGAATTTTCTAAGAACACTTATGAAACCGGGAATATGTTCAGGGCCAAAATGAACACAACAATAGAAGCAATATTGGTCGGAAAGAAGTGTAATATTTATTGACTCAAGTTTACAACAAAAAACTGAACAGTTCAAGACATCATGTTCACTAGATAGCTAGTAAACTCGATAAATATTTACAAGGGAAGGTTTAAGGCCAAAAGCTACCTATCCTGGTACAATAACTTTTCAAATGATCTCTCTCTTATGTCTACATCTTGTCTGTAAGGTGTCTGTATTGTGTCTGCATTGTACACAGTCAAATATTCATTCATGTGAGGATTGTTAGAAAATGTGAATGTATATTTGTTATAATAATAATATCAATTTTTTCTATCAACGAATCTATGAAAAGGTGTACAAATCTTTTCATTGGAAAAGGTGTACGAATCTATTTATTGGAAAGGTGTACCCTTTCCATCGTGTCTCTTTATTTCTATAAATACACATGTGTTTGGAGCATTCAAGCATTCATTCAATTCATCCATATTGCATTAGTTAGTCTAAGAGAGAGAGACAACCAACGTTGCTTCGACGAGTTCCTACGGTGTGAAGTGTTGCTACCGAAGGAAAGAACCGTTGTATCCTGGGAGACTAATCGCCATTAAACCGTAAGCACCAGTGCGGGACGAATATTGTCTTAAGGACATTGAACCAAGTTCAAGCCTCGATATCATTTTATTTATTTTACTTATATTTTAATTTTAGAGTTGGAAATGTTCCTACTAACACAACATTTGCAGGATTTATGTGAAAGGATTAAGAATGTTCCATCAAGTACTTGTCAAGCTAGATATTGTGTATCATTTGTGTTGTGTATAAAGTATTTTTGATACTATGGTATATTGTGTATCATTTGTTTATTTAACTGATGCAACAAATTGCAGCAATATAGACAACAGTAGTACATATAATTTTTATGTATATTGTGTATCATTTGTGTATTTAACTACTGCAACAAATATTGTATTGCTGTAATTATTAGTTATCTTTTGTGTATGTAACTTTGAGCAATATGACTTCAACTATGGGTGAATTTTTATGTATATTGTGTTTAACTTTTTGGTGAAAATTATTTGTATGGTTGTCTGTACTATTGTGTATAAACTATAAGCAATGTTTTTGGTAAAATTTTGGATATATTGTGTTAAAAAAAATTATTTAAAGCCCTAAACCTAACTTTAGGCTGGCCCATTATGAAAATTGGCCCAACCGAATAAACAAAGCCAATTAATTAGGTTCGGTTTAAATTGATTCTTTCTCAATTCGGTTTGGTTTCGGTTTTAATTTCTCCAGAATCGGTTATTTCGGTTTATGAAAGTTCAGTTTGGTTGAAATCGATTATACCGAATACTCACCCCTACCAGAGAGTAGAGAGAACGATAATAGATAGACAGGCCAGGCGGCTCCTTGCATTCGAAATAGAAAGGAGGAGAATGAGAATCGGCTTGCTAGGTTTTGGAAGAGATGAAGTGATGAACAAAGACTCTGAAGAGGGAGAGTCAGCTCTATTCTCTGGTGTTTGCCATTAAAATCTTTTGATGTAATTTCAATACAAACAGAACAGTATTATAATGTAGGACTTAGACGTAGTCCTAGGAGTACACTTTTGTTTAATCTGGGTCCCTTGTGCCGATAGAGCGAGCGGTAATACGTTGACTCCGTTGACGATCTGACGACGGTTATCGGTTCTCTGAAGGTCTGAGTTGCTCTGGGTGCTGGAGCTTGCGGAGAGGAAGAAGACATTAAGTGTCTGTATCTGCCTCGGTGGTTGTGCGACATCTCTGTCTGTCTATGTATGTTCATGTCTCGAAGAAGAAAATGATCCCTCTATTTATAGTCTGCAGGCTGGCTGCTCATGCGCACATATGTAGGATGCGCCTGGATGCGGGGACACCACGTGGTGATTGCTGATGGAGGTGCATGGATGATGTGCTCTGATTGAGGAGTTGAATTCTTCATACTGCTGTTGTGGGCTGGCACGTAGCAAGGGGAAGAATCTTTCTGTTGCTGAGATCTTGGGTGAATCGAGTCAAAGGACATGTGTCGTAGGCCCATGGCTCGGATATCTCGGATTTGGTGGAGAATGATCTGGTAGGATGCGCCTGGGATTGGGCGCATGAGGAGACTTTGGCTCGTAACCTTTGGGAGTCACGAACCATTCGGAGCATATGGCTTTTGAGGCGCATACGAGGCTTCAGTAGTGACTTTACTTCTGTCTTTAGGGATCAGAGAAAAGTCTGAGATGCATGGCTTTTGAGGCACATGCAGAGATTTGGGCACATGGCTGCGGAGGCGCATACGAGATGGTTGGGCGGCCACGTGGTTGTAACCGTCGGAGGGAAGTAATGATGATGCTAACGTCGGCGACGCTTCATTTTCTGAAAAACCTGTCAACTGCAGTCTTCATGGGACGTGCTGCCAACTCTGTCAGACTTCAGCATTTAATATTTTTGACAGGTGATGGGCTGTCGAGTGGGCGTATCGATCGACGTTCCACTAGGCACATAGGGCCGTATGGGGGTGCATGCTTGTGAAGCGCTTGGTGCTGAAGGGCGCGTCTGTCTGATACGCGTCCTGGCCGGCACAACCGCTCCGCTTGACACGTCTTTTGGTGCGACTGTTACATTCTTCGAGTGCTTTAAATAGCCGTTTTTGACTTGGCTGAATTCGAAGCGTCAGGTTCATCCATTTAATACAAATTCATTGCACGGGATTCGGAGAGCCAGCCACTTGGCGCATGGGTTTGATTTGCTTGGCCTATAAATAGTGGCATGGAGAGGGTTTGCTTCTCGTTCTCTCACGTCCTTCCGAAATAAACTTGCTTACTCGAGCACATTCTGTTGACGAGATGCTCCCGAGGGTGAAGATGCGATGCAGTGTCTTCATTGATGCACTTGAAGGTGACTATTACATACAAAAGTCGGAGTCGAGGGCTTCTGAGGCAGGCGGAAGGTACCTGTTGCATCCAAAGATCGGGATGCCCGAGCCTCGTCTCCGTTATGCTGGAAGTGCTGCAGATCAGAATTACGGTGCTGCGACTTTGGGGCTCTTTATTCTGTCAGAGTGGGTGTTGCCCATTCTGGTTGTGTTGAAAGCTGCTTATTTAGCCGTGGTTTCGATTGCGGTCTTCCTTGGTCTTTGGAGGCTCTTTCGAAGCCTTCCCTGGCCACAGGTTGATTTGCGGTGCTCTTCTCTTCCTCGGTATGGGGAGCTCTTCCTCCAGCTAGAGGGTTGATTGCCACCCTCGTTTTGCTTAATAAATGCTTCATTGGTCGAAGCATAGATGGCGCATGAGCCTGGCTGGAAGGGTGGCACATAACTGAGCTGCTGAAGGGATGCACATAACTGAGGATGCACATAACTGAGCTGCTGAAAGGATGCGTCCGGCTGAGAGCGCATGGTGGGATGGGCCTGACTGAGAGCGCATGGTGAGATACGCCTGTTCAAGAGCGCATGATGACTGCTGCGCCTAGCTGTAGACTTAGGGTCTTTTCTTTTTGTAGAAGTTCTCCTTTGTATAGCCCTTTTTTAAGACATATAATAGACTTTTATATGAAATAAAATCCTCTTTCAATGTCTATACTTTTGTTTTGCTGTGTCTGTCTGAGCTCCCTGGCGCATGTAGTGTTTGGCGCATAGGATTCCTGATCGTGAAATTCCATGCTTCTATAAGACCCCTTTCAAAGTTTTTAAAATTTTTTTGTCAAGTTTTAAAATACTTTGAATAAGAAGCATGGTGGTTGGGGCGTATGACTGTTCGGGCGCATAGATACTCCGCGCATCAGTAATGGGGTGCATGCTCCTCTCAGTTAATGCAAATGATAATGCCTCGATAACCAAGAAGATTAATGATGATCTTTTTAGATTTATTTGCAGTTAGCTCCTCGCAGAACCCGAGGCGGTGGCTGAGGTCACACTTCATCGGTTCACGGGTGCGACTGAACCTATAAATAGGCATGAGGTAAAGAGAGAGAGAGAGAGAGTTCTTCCTCTCTTTTGCTTTTGTCTTTTAGAGTTCTTCTTCGAAAAATCCTAACTTTTCTTCCCTCAAGGAATGGCTCCCAAGACTCTTTGCGGTGGTGCTGGCAAGGGAAGAGGCAAAGGGAAAGAGCCTGTAGAGGCTGTCGCGGCTGATGTTTCCCGTCCGCTTGTCGACGTTCGGCCATCGGTAGTTGGTGAGTTTCATCATCCTCTTCCTGTACCATATATACGCCGACGTGCATGGACCTTGAGTCCTGATGATATGCTGAGGTTTTTTCTGCCGACGTGCATGGGTTTAAGCCCCGAAGATGCACCGAAGCTTTACTGCTGACGCGCATGGGTTTAAGCCATGAAGATGCGCCGAAGCTCTACTGCTGACGCGCATGGGTTTAAGCCCTGAAGATGCACCGAAGCTCCACTGCTGACGTGCATGGGTTTAAGCCCTGAAGATGTGCCGAAGCTCCACTGCTTACGCACATGGGTTTAAGCCCTGAAGATGCGCCGAAGCTCCACTGCTGACGCGCATGGGTTTAAGTCCTGATGATGTGCCGAAGCTCCACTGCTGACGCGCATGGGTTTAAGCCCTGATGATGCGCCGAAGCTCCACTGCTGACGCACATGGGTTTAAGCCCTGATGATGTGCCGAAGCTCATTTTTAGATGCGCCTGAGCCTGATGCGCTTTTGATGAGAACGAGGCTCAGATTCTTTTGTTGTTTGTAACATCCCTGAATCTTTGCCTTCTTTGTTGAAAATTAGTGTCGATGACTGTCCCACTCTTAAATGAAGTACTTCTGGATGCTGCCCTCTGCCAGATGGGAGTAGATTACGATGAGGATGTGATAAACCCTGCTCAAGCTGCTATTATGCTAGATCAGCCTCCTGAAAGAATGACCAAAATCCGGGAACAACCGCATGGGTTCCTCAAACAGATGATGGAGCATGGTGTTTTGAAATCTGCCACTTCTGATAACGTGACCTTCCTGAAGCCCGAGTTCCTGTTTGGGGACCGCCTTACTTCTATTGAAGCAAAGGTGTTGAAGGTCAAGAAAGATTGGTTTTTTACAGCAAGAGGAGTGTATATGACTGTTAAGCAACTTGAACGTCAATGGCCTTTGACAGCTTTCTGTCGTCTTGCTTCCAAGAGGAGGATGTCTTGGGAGCAAACCCCATCTCAGGGCGGAGCGATGGCAGGTATCATCAAGATCGACTCTACCTCCGATCAAAGGGATACTTTGGCCACCGTGCGGTCTGGGCCATCTTTCACCTGGCAGACTCTACGTCCTGGGAGCATTTACAGTGATGTTCCCATCAATACATTTGCTTTCGACGCTTCGACTTTTGCCAATCGCATGCTGTTGATGGAGCGATCGTACCCGAAAGGTTAATTTCGTGTAGAGGGTTGGTGTCATTACGTTGCCAAATGGGACAAGTTGACACTCTAGATTCTGTCGAGGTTTCAAACCGAACTCCAAGAGATGGGACTGACTGTCGTGATCCGTGCTACTCAGGCAGGTGTTGGCATCAACCGGCATATGTTCCTCGTGCTTCTGGAGATGTTTAACACCCAGACCGGGACTTTCTTCACTCCGGTAGGGGAGATGGGACTCGCACTTCATGAAATATACGAGGTGTCAAAGCTCCCTTGGGGGTCAGAACCTTATGAGGAATACTTCCCGACCAACGAGGAGTTCCAGGTCCTGGGGAATAAAGCTGAAGAGATGGTGGCCGTCTTCAAAGAAGTGGCGAGTCATCATTACTATATGCAAAAGAGGGATAAGAGCGGGTCACAGCCTCATGTGACCTCTTGGAGAGATTACATCTTTAAGCAAGGCAAGGAGGATCCTTCTCAGTTTTCCACTCCGCCAGTGCTTTCCCGTAGTGAGGTGCTTTCCGTAATGAGCAGGTTGGGTGAGAAGAATCCTCGGGAAAACGAGGACTGGCAGTCGGATGAACGCTCCTATAGCTGTTTCTGGCACCTTACTCATCGGATGTCGTCGAAAGCAGTGTTAGCTGCGTATCTGATGATTTGGCTTCGGGATTACGTCTTCTCGGACGGGTCAGGCTCTGTAAAGAGGGTGACCCGGAACCTAATCCTTCCAGCTGTGAAGTTGGTTTTTGGCCGACGCCTGGCTCTACTTCCCGCAATATTGTGTAACCTGCTGCGAGGTTTGCGAGAATTTGCGGGAAATGTGGTTCATGATCGAGGTAGAAATGACAACTTCCCCCGTGCCGAATTGCCATTTCACTATTTGATGGGGTGTTGATTTTATACCATCCCAATGTAATGAGTTCGGGCTCGGAAGAAGATCATAGGGCCGGAGATGCATTCCTTCGTCGTTTCCACCAGAGGAGCTGGTTGCATACTAGCGTTCCTGTTTGCAGGAAAGTTTTATCCCGCCTTCAGGGGTGGGAGATCACCAAAGTAGGTCCTATCTTTTCGGGTTTTGAGGCCAATGAAGACTTGATGGATTCGGGTGAAGATTCCACCACTCTGCCTCTATGGGGATTCCGCTGGTTGCAAAGTATCCGGCCGTCCTATCTGGTGTACCAGAACAGGAATCAGTGTTACCTCGAACCATATTTACCGAGCCATTTTGCACCGCCGATTCTTTTCTCGGCTGCCAAGTTTTACTGTATTATGGCTGCCATGCCTCCCGGATATGATAGGGAGACCAGTCTTGTTGTAGGCTCCCAGTTAGCGGTAACCGGGAACATATTGGCGAAGGCTCAATCGTACCGTCCGCCAGAGGTGGGTTATCGAGGTGCCCCTGCCGTATCCACAGGGGGTCAGACAGAACCCTCGGTTGATCAACCGAAAAGATGTACGGATACAGAGGCTGGCTCTTCTGCGTCAAAGAGGCAGAAGAAGGCATCGTCACCGACTGTGTCATCGGACTCAGCACCTACGGAGGTAAGGGTGTCCCAAATAGTCTAGTTCAGGTTCAACATTTCGTGTGACCTATGCTTTCTTTTTGTAGGAGCCGCTAAAGAGGAGACCTCGTACTCCAAAATCTTGTGGCAGCAGACCAAAGGAGGTGGCGGGTTCATCGGAAGAGCGCGTTTCGCCGATCGTGATGTCTCCCGAGGAGGAGAGCCCAGACGATGTCGTTGTTGTGGAGACTCCAGTATCTCCGAATTACGTAGGAAGGGAAGCTGAGGTTGAAGCAGTTTCCAGAGAGGTGCAAGCCGCCTTGGGAGCCTTGGACGTTGAGGGCCAAGCAGACACGGGGCTTCCAGATGAAGAAGTAGAGTGGAGTTCATCGTCTTCGGATGACGTTCCTCCAGAGATGCGTGAGTCTGTTACGGAGGCAACAGACGTGACTGCAACAGAGGAGAGGGTTGATTCCCCTCCTTGTCATGATGCTGGGAGGTCGGCTGTAGCGTTGCCGAGCCCTTCCCCAGGCTCAGCAATGGAGGCTGAGGTGGCTGCCGACCGGAAGGTAGCGACAGATTTGGTCCCCGTGGAGGGATTCGATGATGCAGGGGAGACTCGTCTGCCGAGCCCTACCCCAGAAGACGTGCCCCGCCAGAAAATGGGAGCTGATCCGGTTAGCTTGCCAGAGGAAGGCTCAGCTGGTTACAGATCGCGCCTCGGTGGTGGAGGAGGCAGCTCCGGATGCTGATAGTCCCTTTGAGATGGAAAAGGGCAAGGGCTTGCTGATGCAAGAGCCCTCTGTTGCTTCTTCGACTTGGAGGACGATATCGACACCCCACCCAACTCCTTCTGCACTCTTGGCATCTGGCGCTGGTAGCGGAATTGAAGTTCCTGGTGCAGGAAAGTCTGCTAAGGTCGATGTTCAAACCTCTCAGATTGAGATCGACGGGTCTTTTTCAGGTCCGCCATCCATAGTAGCTCCTCGAACTCCTGCCATGACACCACAAGTGTTGGCGGATACGAATGAGTACGTGAAATTCATCGTTGAGGCAGTATACAAGATGCTGCAGAAGGGTGTATCGACAGTGATGAACGCCAATGGGAGTTTTGCGATGGCAAAATCCATGGCGCTTCCACACATCGGTCTGATACGGCTCCACCAGGGCCATGATCATATGGCCGAGATTCTGGAAGCCTCGGTGACTGAGCTGGACCAGCGGCTTTCCGAGTTTCAGCGTATCTAGTGGAATGATCTCTCCGTCTTGATAGACGCAGAAAAAGAGAAGCTGATTGCTGAGATTGAGTCCTCTTATCAGGCCATCGTGGGTATCTGGGAACGCGAAGTGGCTGAGACTGAAGCTGCGGTGGAGCGGTTGTCTCAGTCCACGCAGGAGAAGGTGGAGTTGCGAGCTGCGTTGGACGCTAGTATTACGGAGGTTGATGCCCAGATTCGTCGCCTTGAGGACCAGTGGGCCTGACTCCTATTAGATGCTGAGCGTGCCGAGGATGAACATGTAGCATTTAAGAAGGAGGAAGCAGCTTTCACCCACCGGGCTCTTACCCTGGCTCAGCAGCGGCAACAGTTGGATGAGAAGCGTGAGGATGACACTTCTCCTGAGGCCATAGAAGCGATGCGTCAAGAAGCTGAACGCCGAATCCTGGCGACTGTGGAGACTCGAGCGACGGACTTGAGGCGTCGGATTGAAGAGCTTTCGGCCAACCCCGGGGATGTTTAGGGATCGTAATCTCTTCTTTTTTGTGTATTTGCAACTCTTGCTGGGGGGTGTAATCCTTTACTCTTTTTTTGAAAATAAAGAATACAAAGTTTTTGTGGTGTGTTCATTTTTGCTGTCATGAACTTGATGATTTGTGTGGACCTATTATCTTTTGCGCACCTTGGTTTTTAGGTACAGATAATAAGTTCGAGAGAACCGACATGTTTGCTCAGAGGTGATGTGGACGTGGCAAATATGGGATTCAAATGACAGAATCTTCCTACTCAGAGGTATTATGGACGTGGTAGGAATGACTCTGGGGAATACGCGGAACTACTCAGAGGTAATGTGGACGTGGATGTTTTGCGATTAATGTACGGCAACGCAGGGGTTGTCTGTACGGGATGTTTACTCAGAGGTAATATGGACGTGGTAAACATGATGGGTAGCGTAGTCTTACGGAGTGTAAGATTCTGCTTTATAGGGCGTAGGGGAACAACTCAGAGGTAATGTGGACGTGGTTGTCCTTCTACTGAGGATGCCACGGAACAGCTGGGTTCCGGAAGCATATGATTTTGTGGAAGGGAATTGTATGTGAGCCCTGATGATTGGGTCCACTGATCTTTTGTGGAAGTACATGTCTGAAAGATGTCAAGAGTAGTACTTCTTTAGGAACTTACCATTGATGGGCATCATGAACAAGTCCCTATTGGGTTTAGCGAGGCGGTAAGCACCGTTTGAGTATACCTTCTCTATGATGAAAGGTCCTTCCCACTTGGGCTCAAACATTCCTGGTGTCATGTGAGTCAACACCATCAGCCTTCTGACTGCCAGAACCAGGTCGCCTACTTAGAAAGTCCTTTGCTTGACCTTCTTGTTGAAAGCCTGTGATATACGGGCTTGGTAGAGTTCAATTCGTTGTTGAGCTAGGAGACGCTTTTCATCAAGTGCCTCCAGTTTTCGCAGACGACGACGTTGATTGTCCTCTTCTGTGAGTTGGTTTGTGATTACTACGCGGAGTGAGGGTATCTGGATCTCGAGAGGTAGTACCGCTTCGCTTCCGTAGACCAGGGAGAATGGTGTGTTTCCTGTCGGGGTCCGTACCGTTGTGCAGTAGGCCCAAAGGCATTCGCCGAGCTTTTCGTCCCAGTCGTGTTTATTGGATGAGACAACTTTTTTGAGTAGCCTGACGATAGTCTTGTTGAACGCCTCGGCCAATCTGTTTGCTGCCGGATTATAGGCGGTTGAGGCCACGTTTTGAATGCGATTCTTGTCACAGAATCTGCTGAAAACATGGCTGATGAACTGAGGATCGTTATCGTGGATAATCCTCCGGTGTCACGACCCGCACCCTAGAGTAGGGGCACGAGACGTGGGTACGTCCAGCCTACGCCGCAGTGTCGGCGGTAGAATGCTGTCCTAGGTCACAACATCTAATCAATATAATTTCTAAACAGTTTATACTCCCCGAATGGGGGTGACAAGCAGAAAGTAAACTCAATCACAAACTAAGGCAGAAGATAAGCTGGAATGATAGATAGATAAATACTGCTGAAAAGAAAGGAAATCCCAAGTACACAAAGAGATTCTAAGTGTCTAAGATAATACATATCCCAAATCCCAAGTACTAATATATACAATCATCCAGAATGAATATAAATAAGACATCCTAGTCTAGAGGAGTGTCATCCACAGCTAAGGGCTCCTGCTGGTCCAAGTCACAGCTGTCATCTAAAGTGGCCCCATAATAAGTAGGGCATCCAGCCTCGTCCTCATCCTCTGTAATATTTCAACAGGTCCAGTCAGGACAGGAACGAGCACAATACATCTCAACAAGTCATAGCAGGAAAGGAAATATAATCATGCTAGAGAATAAAATATAGGAACTGAAGAATAACATAATGTAAGAGAGAGACTGTAAGTAAATATCTATGATATGTATAAAGAGAGACAGTGCTAGTGATTCAGAGTACTTCATAAACATGTGAATGGCTAAGGACTGATTCATGATTACACTACAGGGAATTAATTCATGATTAAACTACTTGGATTTATTCATATGTTCATTCATACTCCCCCATCCCCAATCAATACACAAGGATCCATTCAAGTTACGTTAAGATTCATTATTATACTATGTTGCCCAAAAAGGGTGATTCATGAATTGATTCGTGAAGGCTCGGTGATCATGAGGGTACATGAGTCACTAGATGATTCCCGAAGATTCATGATAATAGAAGCATGAGATACGTGATGTAAGTGAAACACACATGAGACAAAAGTATCTGATGCTCCCGAGAGGGATAACATCTCATGAAGGGATCCGTATAGTACCAATCCGTGTTCCAACGTGTCAGCATTAAGTAAGATAGTCTAAAGCAGGAAATATAATCCTAAACATGGTATGAAATGATCAGAGAATGTACTCGCCTGCTATCTGAATGTCCAAGATGAATATACTGTCCGAGGAGTGGTGTCTGGCTCCTAATCAGAACAGTACAAGTCACAATAAGTCTAAAATGATAAAATGAAGCTCTACTATGCCTTCTACATGAGTCTAGGTCAAACTAGGTCAAAGTCAACTCTTGGTCAACCCTGGTCAACCAAGAAGTCAAACCTAGGTCTAGCAAGTCTAACTAGGCTTAACTAGTCTAACTAACACACCATAGGCTATAGGCTATACCATGCCTATTAGCCAAACATAATTTACAATCTGACATTGCCTATATTTAATACATGACACATGTATATAGATTACACAACCATATATATATATATATATATATATATATATTTATATATATATATATATATATATACATTACATTATATAGGAAATATGATATATGTAGAGAGGGATAGAAATAGAGAGTGAGTGAGAGCTATCCTAGTGAGTGTGACAGGATAAGAGTGTGTGTGTGTCTAGTGTATAGGACATATGACAGGAACTCAAAAAGGGGCTGAACTTGCATGTGGGCATGTGTGTGTACATGAGTGTGTTCAACAGGATATAGAGTATATAGTGTAGGCAACAAGTTCCCAGGATTAGGATTCAGTGTGTGTCATGAGTGTGAAACAGTGAGTGATAGGCTCAGCTTAGCATAGAAAAATCAGTTTAGAAGTCATGTTCTCAGGTTTCACCAATCATTTAAATACCATTATGGTTCTCAGATTTCATATGGAAGGTCATCTCAGGTTTTCAGAGTTCCCAACATAACTCAAAACAACTCAGCCACACTTAATCTCAGATTTCAATACCCAAATCAAAACAACTCAGAAACAAGAGGGGACAGGACCAAGCCAAGGTTGTGTGTGTTGTAGGTGACAGTGGAAGATGGAATAGGAATCCATTTCCAGGAAATGTGATAAGAAGGCAATTTCAGATTCAGTCAAAAAACTGGGACACCAATTCCTGTGTGTGACAGGAATGAACTCTCAGGATTACCCAACAGGAAACCGATAAGAGTGTCTCAGGTTTTCAATGAAAACTGAAGTTGATTGAACCCATTGGACTTCCTATTAAACCATAACTAAGTGTCAGCCCTCAATAGCCTAATCTCAGGTTTTCAGAACAAAGGTTCAGTTATGAACATTCAGGAAGAAAAGATTTCTGTGCAGGAATTTTAGGACAGGGATGAAATCTCATGCCATCAAAACAATTTCCAGATTTACTTAAACAGGTAACCCCATTTCTCTTCAACAGTGAATTAATCAACAAGCCTTAGTGATTCTCTAACATTCCTAAACATGATATTAGAAGTTTAGTAGATTAATACATCACCTAACATGTTATTAACAGTTAACAAAATCTAACAAGAAATCAACACAGTGAACAAAAGGGATAGAACACATTCAGTTAGAAGGAAAGAAAGAATTCAACTCAAGTGACCATTGTTCAACATTTGTGTATATTAACCTATATAAATTCAATTTCTAATCCAACCAATTCAGTTCAATTGGGGAAACTCATAAATCTCAGTTTTATAGAACCATGTATCAGTGATGATACCATTCTCCCTGTAAATCGAACCCCATTCAATATCACCCTTTACAAGAAGGATTTCTACAATCTAAACATGTATCCTAATGCACATACATTAACCATAGCATTAAACATGTTATTAACCATTAAGGAAATTCAAATTTAGGAAGAACAATAGTGAACAAAATACTGATACTTTTCAGTATCAGAAAAGAATGGGGAAATTCCCATTCTACAATAAAAACAACACTAGCCCATACAAATTAGGTTGGTAATTAACAACAAATGTGTGCACGTGCCATACCCTCAGTGTCGTGTCCACAGCTACCAGACACAAGTGTCCAGACCATCGCACACTTGTACACGAGTCTGCGCGAGCTTGGTTGGCCTGTGCACGTGTCCGCACGCACATGACACGCCACCAAGTGACACGAGACTTGGGGAGTGTCATGTCAGACACCGCCCCAAGCTCCACGTCCATTGGCACGTGCCCACATGCCCTGGGCAGCCCGCACGAGCACGCTGGTAGCAGGGGAGCTACAGTGCTCGTGCACGCGCGCCTGAACCCGTGTGTGCACGTGTTCATATCGATACGACACGACACGAAAACTACCTCAGTGTCTCAAATTCGTGTAAGCGACACAAAAATCTAAATTTCTATTCAAATACAATTTGAAAATTCGAACGAAATGCCCTTTGTGGCATTTCGTCGAACACCTGAAACTGTCACTGATACGTGTCCGATACGGACACGTACAGGACACGAAACTTGGGAAACCCTATTCCTACAGAATCAGGACACCTAGGGCTAGATGAATATGCAATTTAAACCTAGTTTTAATGGATGGAATAAAATGTACCTATAGGTGTTTCTCAACACAAAAAGCTCTTCAAAGAGGGAATCTCCACAAGCCACCAAATCAATCAAATCGATTCAAATCTGTGATTGGACTCCACCAACAGTAAGAGAACATTGATTAGGTCCTAATGGAAGAAATTTCATTCAAAAAGGAATCCTATTGATTAAACTAGGAAAGAATTAAAGAAGGCTTACCTATTTCCTTAAGAGAATGAAGAACTATTAAAGAAAGAGGCTCAAATCCCCAAAGAGGCATTATATAGGCAGGGGGGTATCTTGGCTGGTCATAAAGTTAGGGTTAGGGTTTTTGGGTTTCATCCTATGGCTAGGATTGAATCAAGGGAAATAGATGGTCTAGAACAAGGGTTCTATCTTAGTCCTTTGCAAATCACTTAACCATGACTAAACTTGACTTAACCCCTTAACCAACTCATCTAATTCTCAAAGTGGCTCACTAAGTTAGTCATGACTCATCTAGGTTAGGTCCGATCTAGGTTAGGCTAACCATAAACACAAGGTAATAATTATATTAGTATTTAAATCACACCATTCAATTAAATTATTTAAAAAAAATTCCTAATAATATATTTTAAATTCAAATAATTCAAAAATAACAAAAATAACCTCAAACTAAAATTGTGGTAGTGACA
>JANAVB010001929.1:0-55247 GCA_029216955.1 Iris pallida | reverse complement strand
GGAGAGAGAGCCCGCCAAGTGGGGTGGCGGTAGGGGCCCGCCACCCCACTTGGCGCGGGAGAGAAGAAGAGAAGGGAGAGCGATAGAGCGGAAGAGGAGAGAGAGAAGAGAGAGAGAGCCGCCAAGTAGGGTGGCGTGGGGGGCCCGCCACCCCACTTGGCGCGGGTGGGGGCTGACACAGAGAGTGGAAGGAGAGAGACGGGGCGGATGGGGGCTGACACAGTGAGTGGAGGAGAGATAGAGGGAGTGTTTGGATTTCGGAGAGAGAGGGAGAGAGGGGGGAGGAGGATGGCTAGTTGGGAGGGAGAGAGAGAGAGAGGCTAGACCCATAGGGATTTGTCAATAGGCTAGTAGGAGGAGAGTTAATAGCTGGTGGTGGATACCGAAAAAAAGTGTGAAATAGGGAGAGGTGGGAGACCGTGTTTTGCATGATACTTTGAAAATGTTTGGAAGACCGTGTTGTTCGTAGACTGTGCACATTTTTGGAGACCGTTCCATCTCCATAATAAAATGCAAGTTTCTTTCTTCTTCCTTCTCCTCACTTCACTCCAGCAAGCACATCCGAGAGTTTCTTCCCTCCCAAATATTTCCTCCTCCTCCTCCTCTGTGTAACCAACCTTCTCTTTGCAAGCAGAACCTCATTTTCTTTGTGTAAGCAAACAGCTTCTCCTCTTAGTTCTTGTTAATATTTTGTAACAAATATGTTTGATATATTTGTAGATTTTTTATTATTTTTTCAGATGGCTAATCAAACGACGGATGCATCCCAGGTGGACCAACGACTGACAAAATCAGACAGGAACGGATAAATCACATATCTACACAGATATTGATGGAAAGGTAAATATTTAATTAAAAGATATATTTGAAAATGTTTGACTGCTAGTAAGTAATATTTTACATAAACGTAGTTGTAACATAATTTAAATATTTTATTTGTAGTTATATGATCATAGTCTTAAATTACGAACGCGGGAACATGGAAATTGGCGGACTGAGAGAAACTATAGCACTAGGAGTTAAACAGCGCACAGAAGGCTTTGGTGCGCTCATTTGGGTTGCATTATTTAGATGAGATTAAATTTTTAACACATGATGCATCTAATTTTAAGTCTTGTTGAGCGATGGTGGCCTGAACGAAACACATTTCAACTACCTGTTGGCGAGATGACTATCACGTTATGGGATGTGGCAAATATATTAGGGTTACCTATTACAGGGGACCCTATATATTTTGATCCGCAATAGACTCCAGCTAGTCTAATCCGACGTTATTTAGGTATTATGCCTCCATCTGATATGGGAAATGCCATTTATGTGAAGATAACATGGTTGCGCGGCAACTTTATGGATCTAGATCGCACAATTGACGGCGAGGTAGTTGTAGATGAATTGCGGGTACGTATTTTAAAGTAAAATTAATTCATGATTTAATTTGTTTTAATATTAATATTTATAAAATAAATATTTACAGGTGATTAGTTGCACTAGAGCATTTTGCTCTGTTTATGTGGTGCAGTTCTGTTTCCAGATGCATCGGAAAATCAAATAAATGTGCGACTTCTTCAATTTATGGATAATTTGAAGGAACCCACTCGACATGCCTGGGGTGCTGCCACTTTAGCACATTTATACGGATGTTTGACGGATTATGTGTTTTCAAAACCTAATACCAATATTTGTGGATGTATGTCACTGCTTCAGGTAAACATTAAGTCCTTGAATGTAGATTAATTAGAGCTTTGGTATCATACTATACATTTGTGGCTGTTTTTTGAATCACAGGTTTGGTCGTACGAGCATTTCTATATTGGTAGACCCGTCACTAGCATTATTAGTGATGTTGGAGTCTATCCAGTTGCTTTACGATGAACCATAGATGTAGTGGATCAACAACATTGTCAGTATAAGGCTGTATCACTATCGTTCTCAATTTGACATACTGGAACATCATGAGGTAATTAATTTATTACCTGTTTAATTCATTTAACTTATGCCATTACTAGACTTTTTGATAGATTGTCATTAAATAGGTTGTATGGATTCCCTACACATTTGGAGATTGATCCAGACTTGAAGGGTTTGGCGTATGATCTTAGTTTGCATAGATCATATATATATACAACCGGTACACCATGTACCATCCGGCTGACCGTGTTCTTCGTCAACTTGGGAGGAGACAAACAATTCCCGATGATCCACCTTATATGAGTTACGGTACAGGCAATGCAATTAGTAAATCCATGGTGTAATTGCATATTGGAATAGTCGGGAGGAGAATTATAGTGTGAGAAATATGCCCCTAATGGCATCTACGGATGAATGTAAGTTCTAACGTACTACGTGTTTGTCAAAAATAAGTATAAATTGTTTGCTAACAGTTCGTCTATATATTTACAGATGCTGGTACTGTTGCTTATAGGCAATGGTGGGGATGCCCTCGTGTAAGCAACAGACATTACGCTTTTGAGGAACAAAGGTTCAAATGTAGAGCCATAGATGATGCTAGTTTGCGTGCTTTTGTCGATGGCATATCTGATTTGGTATGACTTCGTTACATGTTAAAATTACATATTCATATTATTTGGTATGTGGTCTAACAATTTGTAAATTTCATAATTCAGAGTGGTGAGTACGAACAATATTTTCACGAACGCCAGAGATACCCGGAGCAGCATAGCCTAGTGCTTATGCAGGAACTTGTGAGTCGTGTGCATCGTTTGGGTCTTGGATGGGAACCAGAAATGCCTCTATTACATACACATCTTCCACCCGATTATCCGACCGGCACCGTTAGACGGAGACATTCCCGTCGTCATAGGAGGCATGGTGGAGAGGATGTTGGTAGAGAGGCTAGTGGTGGAGAGGCTGTTGGTGGAGAGGCTAGTGACCAGTACGCAGGAGGGAGCAGTTTTCATCAGTACGCTGGAGGGAACAGTTTTCACCAGTACGCTGGAGGGAGCAGTTTTCACCAGTACGCTGGAGATAGTAGTACTCACCAGTACGCTGGAGGGAGCAGTACTCACCAGTACGCTGGAGGGAGCAGTACTCACCAGTACGCTGGAGATAGCAGTACTCACCAGCAATATCACCAGCACCAGCATATGTCTACCCAGACATGGATTTCTTTACACAAATTTATTCCACCCCATCAGCCCCGATACCTACCCAAACTCAAGAGATGGAGGAGGATGAGGATGGAGATGAGGATGAAGAAGAAGAGGAGGAAGACGAGCAGGAGCTAGAAGATACAGCAGGGCGGAGAAGCCGACTAGGCCATAGACCTGGAGAACGAGTAAATTACAAACGACTTACCGCAAGAGGCCGGGGGTCTAGATAGAATGTTTTTATTCTTATTTGCAAGTCTGAATTGTAACAATGTTTGGCTAAGGCAATATTTGTAAGTTTGGAATGAAACCAAGTTCGTCAACTTTTATTATTTGTAAGTATAATTTGTAACAATGTTAGGCCAGTACAATATTTTTCAGTACATTTGCAATTATACTTTACTCTCTTGGCTGACTTGTACATCTCCTTTGGTTGTGCCCCATCACACCACAATTACCGCAACGAAGTTCTCTAGTCCTGTCTTCCCGGGATTGGATGCGGTTCTTCTTCGGTCTTCCGGCTTTGCGTCGTACGTCTGGCACTCCAATTTCTCCTCTTACCAAAGGTGCTTGAATCTTGTAGGGAATTGGAATTGGTTCCATTTTTGGTTCATATACACTTCGCAGGTTCTCCGTAGAAAATAGTGCATGATAAAAACTTTGAATATTTATTAGAATATCTACACACAAAAAATACATGTACACATGGTATATAAGTATGGTACCACCTACAACAGTACAAGTCATGTCTTCTAATCGTACAATATATGTTCTACTTGTTGAACGATCTACTACTTCGTATGTATTGCTATCAATTCCTAATATTTCTAGATGATTCCTTTCTCTGTTGATACGGCCACAGTATTTAACATCTTCGGACAATAATATGTGTCTAGATTTTCAGCAATGTTCCTATTCTTGTCATGAAGTGTTATAATCTTTGCTCTGATACCATCGAGGAGTGTTGTTATTGGTTTATCTCGTAATCTCTTAATCCAGTTGTTAAAACATTCAGCAAGATTAGAAGTATTAATATCTAATCTAGGGCACGGAGCATACGCTGTTATCCAATGTTCAAAACGACGATTTTCATCATTCAAACCAATAAGCCAATTGTACACCATTACATTCTCGGCTTTAATTATTTCAAACAAGATCTCAGCATCTGTTTGATTGTATGATCTAGCAAGCGAGTCTAACAAGTTTTGAAATGTTCTTTCTTTCGCAACTTGTTTCATATTTTTTTAAAATGTTGTATGCAAAAAAAGTGAGACGATTCTGGAAAGGTTTCACGCATAGCATGTATTAAGCCCTTTTGCTTATCAGAAATAAATGAAATTCTACTCCATTCATTAAAATAACTTTCAAATGATGTTCTAAAAGAGTTTAAAAACCAAGACCAAGAATCAGTATTTTACTTGTAGAAGCATGGAAAAGAATAAAGAAAGATCCATGCGGCCAGAGAGCCCCATGCGGCTCAGAGAGTTCATGCGGCTCAAGTATTCATGCGGCTCGAGCGTCTATGCGGCTCAAATAAGTTCTATACGGCTCAGAGAGAAGCCACGTGGCCTGCAAACAGCTCTTTCTTTTGTCCATTACTATATTAAATACCCTGACGGCTGACAGCTCTGACAAGATGACAGTTCTGACACAAAAATATCATTATGACTCCCTCATAATGACGGACTCCTAGGGAAGCAAAGAAAATCTCTGACACAATCCCCCGAGATTCAGAAACTGTCATGCTGCCTTGACACGTGGACAGTTGTATGCGGCCCAAGCGGAGACTCCCCCATGCGGCCCAAGCGGAGGCTCCCACATGCGGCTCACGAAGACTAGCCCCATGCGGCTCACGAAGACTAGCTCCATGCGGCTCACGAAGACCATCCCCATGCGGCTCACGAGGACTATCTTTATGTGGTTCACTCATGCGGTCATCCATACTCATTTGGCTCAAATCATTACCATGTTGTCCAAATGTTCAGGGGGGCCACTCTTAGGCAGCCTTGACACGTGGCCAGCCTTATGCGGCCCAATAAGGAGCAACTTTCCTGCGGCTCAGATTTCTGCTATTGTGATACGTGGCATGATAGCAGGGCATGTGGCATCAGATTAATCGAAATTCTTCAACAAATCCCAATGAAATATTGGGATCAAATCAGATCATTTGCAAATAAGCCAATTAAAGACACGTGTCGAGAAATCCGAGGTTGGCATGACAAATCAGGAGGATTTATGTCAATCAGCATTTATTACCCACAAAAGATTTGATGCAATCACATTTATTGCTCAAATCTTGATGAACGGCCCAGATCCAATGATCCTTAGCAGGGTGCCATTCCCTAATGAGGCAATCATTGTAAACCCTAATGAGACCTCCACTCTTATAAATAGCAGGGTGCCATTCCCTTGCGAACATATACGGAGACACAGATAGAGACATACACAAAGACAGAGAGAGATATACAGAGAGAGACATAGAGAGCCAGAGAGCCTGAAGAGAGAGCATTTCTTCACCAACGCCAAGCAGATCTTCTACAGAGCCAAGGCTGTACCCGATCGTCCAAGGAGTAAGAAAGAGCTGCCGTCGCTTTCCCGAGCCTCTATCGTCACCCTCCAGAATCTAAAATAAACAATTGTACTTAGATTGCTGTACCTAGGTTTTCGTCCTTAGGCTTTCTTTGTACAAGCGAGTTTGTATTGTGAAGTAAAAGTCCAGTCCTCCGATAATTGTTCTGTTTTTTTATATTTCATGGCAAACACACTGGCGACTCTGCTGGGGACAAACTTCTCCACGGCTGAGGAGTTGGTGGCGCAATCGGATGCAGCCAAACTTGGTTCCACGCAACAGAAGATGGTCGTCCACTTCGACCAACAGGCGTTTGAAGAAATGCTCTCTAAGGGAAGCGCTGGCCCGGTCCAGAAGCGAACCCGTACAAAGAAAGCTCGCTGCGAGTGGAGGCCAAAATCATTTGCTCCTCCACAAGCTCTGGACAGGATACTCTCTGCTACCCAAGACGGCGAAGGCGACTCTCATACGGCTCCACTTTGAGCCGTAGAGGACTCTGCTGTCCCCAAGTCAGGCAGAGGAATGCACTACGATGCTGGACTTACAGGGACAAAGAGTGATTCTATGTGCCCCAAGAAGAAGCCGAACACTCATGTGGCCAAGTCTGCCAGCCACATGCAGGATGCTCATGCGGTTGAATCGGCCAGCCGCATGAAAGAGGTCTATACAGCCAGATCATCCAGCCGCATGAAGAAAACTCATGCGGCCGAGACTCCCAGCCGCATGAAGAAAGCCTATGCGGCTACGTCTGTCAGCCGCATGAAGATTACTGATGACAGCCGCATGAAACCTACTCCGCGTGGCTCTGTCTTCGACCGCCTCTCTTATGGTCCTGATCTCTTATGCTCCCAAGAAGATATGTCTGACTCTCTCCAGCATCACTTAGACTCTTCCTACTATGTGCCCTTACGCACTAGAGTGAAGAAGTCTAAGGCAGCGCGAGCTTGGCAAGCTCGATCCGCTGAGCCGATCTCTGACCATCTGAGCGTGTCGCATACTGTTATGCGGGCCTCAGATGGGAAGTTGTACAGAACCACTCGAGTCCAGCCCCAGGCGGCAAATGGACAGAGAGGTTCGCAAAAGTCTCCCAAAATTCAGGGAGCAAACATGGTCGATCCAGACCCATCTGACTTGCGTGAAGCCATCCTCCATAAATACAAAGAAAGAGAAGATGCATCGGGGTGCAAAAAGTCCTCCCAAGGACGTTACTGCACCCAAGTCATCATCAACTGCTGCTGCAATAACGCGACGGTGCGAGAAGACCGACAGTCCGTCTTTCAAAGACTGCAACAGCCGTCTTCAGAAGACGAGGCACTTCCCGTCGTCTCCTGCAACTCTGCTCAGAAAGTCCCTGCCGATGGGAGAGGGAAGAAGCCAAATGTTCACAGCCTGAAGATTTCAACCACTATGACTAAGAGACTGTCGTCTAAGCGGGTGCCCACCACCGGAGTTTTCCAAGGTACCCGTTCTAAGACGAAATCTGCTACAGTAGAAGATTCGTCGTCCACCCCACTGGGGGTTGCTAGGACTGGGAGTAGCACTCCTCCGAACCTCCACGATAATCTGATGTTCCAAAAAGACAAGCCGGGGGAAACAACTCTCCCATCAGATGCAGCAAACCCTGACGTCCCCGAGGACGTCCACAACTCCCAAGACGATGCGAACTCGGAAACTGGGGGTACTATTCCTTCTGAGTCCGAACCAGAGGAAGACATTCCCACATACCCCAATGATTTCTTATTACAGGGGTACGACTCGGAAGACACATCCTCCACTGTGCCATCCATCTCTCCTCACATAAGGACGGTATTCATGACGGACAGCAACCAAGGTAGTTCCAGTGATCGTCAACGCATCGACACTTTGGAGGCCATACTGCTTGCCTTGGTCAAGTTTGTGGATGAGATCAAAGTGGCCCTTCCAACTCTGCAAGGAGGGATGCCTGGCCAAACAAGCACGGGTCCCCCGGTCAATGCGGACTCGAATTCAGCGGCACCGAACCCGGGCAACAATCCTCCTGAAGTAACGGCCCCTACCGCTGTGGATGAGGCCTGAGAAGCAATAAGAGAGATCCAGGAGCTCCAAGCCATGTTTCATGCTCGAGAAAACTCTCAAGACCTCAGAATACGGCAACCGTACCCTGCTGCATGGAGGGATGTCCCCTTCCCACCAAGATATAAGCCGTTCAATATCAATCCTTATGATGGAAAGACCTCCGCAAGTCGGTACATCACTTACTTTGAGGACACCACCGACCATCTGCCCCATGACGATGCCATCCTCACGCGATTATTCATTGGGGCATTGGAAGGAGTCGCCTTCGACTGGTATCGCAACCTACCAGAAAACTGCATCCACTCCTTCGCCGGCTTCAAACGCATGTTCTTTGAGAGATTCTACGAAGTAGGGCAGGACATCACAATATCCACCCTCATGGACGTCGTCCAAGGGGAGAAAGAGCTGACAAGGAATTACATTGAGCGGTTTCGCCAAACCGCAATGAAGTTGCCGTCTGGAAATCCGGATTCCTCCCTGATTGAAATTTTCCAAAGAGATTGCTCCCAACAATCAGTCTCTGGATGGGCAAAATTAATTCAAGGACTGGAAGACGTTTATCATCAGTGCTACAAGTGCCGAAGAACGGTTGAAGAAGGCTCACCAATTGGGATTGTACATCTCGGACAGAGAGAACAAGGGCAAGCATCCTAATGTCAACAACGACAATGGGGGTAGCCCCTCCAACAATCGAGACAGCAGGGGTAAGCAGGCTATGGTGGCCGATACAACACAGAAACCTTAGCCAACGCCGGCAGACAAACAATGGCCGCAAATCACTTACTCCTTCGAAGACGGTCACGTCAAGCCCATCTTGGACATGCTCATACAAGGAGACAGAATTCAGCTTCCTCCACCAAGACGGGAACCTCAGCCGACAGACATGGAGAACCCAAAGTACTGCCATTACCACCGCTACGTCCACCATGCCACACACGACTGCTACCAACTAAAATGGTACATCCAAAATCTTATCGATTCGAATGCTCTGGCCATCGACTTCGAAGAGGTAACTGTGGCAGCCAATATGGTGTCAGTACAATTTGGCAGCTTCCCTCCAACGGAAACTCAAGACGGTATGGTCCCCATCCCCCTGGCGACAATAGAGATTGCTAATCTTCTACCTTCCCGAGATCAGGCTGCTGGTCTAGTATCCCTCACCACATTACGAGGGGAGGTCATGTGGATCCATCCAGACTTGGTATCGGAAGTGACTCGGCCCACATCATCTTCCATCTGCAAGAAGAAGAGTGGAAAAGTCAGGTCCTGCCGTACAATCTCGGCAGATATCGAAGAAGCTACAGCCGTCGTCACGCGGTCTGGGGCACAATCCCAACCCGTGGCTGATAACTCAGCTGGAGATCATCAGCCCGCTATAACTAACGCTCCGGGACCGGCTCAGCCTCCGACGACCGACAAGCCTAGGCCGAGAGAGACTCGCTTTGACAAATCCCTCCGAAAAGAGGCACCACAGGGGCTGGAGAAGCCCTACAACTTCGACATCTTGGCACAATTGGCCAACATACCGGCCAAGTTGTCATTATACGAGCTTCTGAGACTCTCAAAGGATGTGCAGGCGGCTTTGAGCGATGCACTCCAAAATGTCGACGCATACCTGGCTCTGGTCAACCTCACGGGAGAGAACCCTCCGGCAGATCTCCAAGACAGCGCTTGTACGGGAGCAATGCCCAACATTGTCTTCACCCCGCAGGACATGCTCATCAAAACCAACCTGCACGATCGCCCGTTATACAACACTGGATACATTGGCGACGTAAAGGTGGATCGGATGCACATCGATCCTGGCTCTTCCATAAGCATTATTCCGAAGGGTCTGTTACATCATCTTCGAATCCCTATGCATCGCCTGACGCCTACAAGCACCGCCATCAGCGGTTTCAATTCGGGCAGGAGCTACCTAATTGGGAAGATTCGTCTGAAGTGTCAGATTGGTGATCTCTAATCAGAAGTCACCTGCTATGTCATAGATGCAGACACTTCTTACAACATCCTCTTGGGACGCCCTTGGATACACGTTATATGATCGTGCCTTCAACGTTGCACCAATGCTTCAAGTATGTCGACAAACACGACTTCGTGAGGACAGAATTTGCTGATATCGATTCCTTCAAAGGGGTCGAATCCTACTACTCAGACTCCTGCCTGTACGAAAAGTCGAAGAGGCACCTTGGTGAAGGAGATGTACAAACTCATACCGAGTCAGCCACATGATCAGAAGAGCCTCTGACGATCCATCTCCAAGCTCGCAAACCTGGCAAGTCCGCACCCCTTACCGCCACTCTGCGTAAGGACGCGATCAGCCTCTCGACACAAGAAGAGCAAATGATAATCCGGCTGCCAAGGTCCAGCCAAATTCCAAGACCCACGACGGAGCCACTGACAATCAGGCTGCCAAGAGTCGGCCAGCCACAAACGGAGAAGCTCAATCCCTCCGACAAACCAATGACGATACGCCTTCCCAAGAAGGGTCGTCACCCCCGATGCAAGGCCTGGAACTTCTAGCGAACCAACCACTCCCCGTCCAGCATCGAGCACCAGACTGGGGGTCGCTAGTCTGCCAACAACTCCACGCTCTGCTCCACCTGCTGAACCCTTGACGATCAAGCTGCCCAGGTCGTCCTCTCAGTCTTCATTTATACAGGGGGTAGCCGAAGAGGAACCGGAGCTAGCCAAGTATGTGGCTGCCCACACTGATGTTCCCTTCACAGATGATGTAATCCCGCTAGAAAAGATACCTTGCTTTATCAATAAAGGGCTATCTTTGAACTACCTCGAGCTTAATAAGCTTTGTACAATGTATGCTATGGAACACGGTATAGGCACTCACCTACACACACAGGTGACAAATGTATACACCGCAATCCAGCTTACTCCAGTGGAAGACGCTTACCGCATAATCGAGGGAGGGGACCATCCAATCATCTTCGGCCGGAAGTGTAATGCCCCGCTCCGCACGAGGCATTTGGGTTGGCTTGTTGGATGCTATCAGAATGTTGGACCGTGACTTATGTTGGGAATCAGGAGAATTGAGACTGATGCAGTCTCTTTTAGCTGGCTAGACGGAATGGGTATTGGAATGTGGCTCGCTGGGGGAGCTACGCTTAGCGGGATTTGGAGCAGGAAGACCCTTTTATGCAGGCAAGTGAAACTGTCCTCCTTTCTCCTTATTCCTGCATGCTTAATAAATGGAATAATGTGATACTATGAATTGTCCCTAAATGTCCCTTGTTTTGGTTGTCGAATAATAGAGATGCTTATGTTAAGAATTATTGAGCTGCTGAATGAATCACACTCGAACTGCTAATGCGACTTGATGCTTGAAATGAATTGATAACGTCCCTTCGGTTAATAATGTATAAGCAATGAATACTTGAGTAATGAGATGCTATGAGAATGATACACGAGTAATGAACTGGCTATACTATTAACACAAAGAATTGAAAGAAACACCTCAATCATGTACTTTCTGTATAACTGTTACTGTTGCTTGCTTCCTCATAAGCAATGAAAGAAAGAATACTGTCCCTATGATATAAACGAAATGATGCAGGTCCTATCGATATGAATGAAATGTTATTTGTTCCTCTTAGAAAGGAATGATATGAGAAATGTTGCAATGATTGATACAATGAGAAATGATGAGACTTGGGATCATTGAGATCACCAAGTGAACATGTGGAAATATTGGAAAGATGAGATGATGAACTGTTGCCTTTTCTTATCTTATTATTGTATCATGCGACTTCGAACACGATCGGGTCGGACACGCATTCGTATGACCATAGACGTACTTGTATACAAGGATTTTCTCGAACGGTACCCGCGGCGGTGGGATCGAGTCGGCCTAGGAGGAATTGGTGCTTTGGTAGCACGGTATTGGGATCCTCATTCGGGCTCGCAACCTGGTGAAGGGCACATCCCATACGCTATGAAGTCCTATATGGCACGTCGACATGGTGCACAACCACCAGTGGTCATGTAGTCAGGATGCATGCTAATAAATGTTTTGTGCAGACAGAGTAAGAATATCATATTATCCTGTATTTTATGCAGGTACGAGGGAGTCGGCTATCGGTAAGAAATCACTTAAATGTGATAATTCAATATATGTGTTGGTTTAACTTGCGTGCTTACGTTCCAAATAAGTAAATGATGCTGGATGTAGCCTTTCAGTATGAGATCCTGCTTAACATGTTAAATTAAGTATGCTAGAAAGATGCCATGCTATAATCATTGCTCAAACACAATATACATGCTAAGTGATGCTTGAAGTGAGAACTGTTATAACATGTTTAAGATGTTAATGTTAACGATGCCTCAATGATGCCTTTTCATGATAATACTTAGTATGCCTCAATGATGCCTTTGCATGATAACACCAAGAATGCTAAAATGATATGTCCACATGAATGCTATTAAGAATATGTTTACATGCTTCACTCTGATTTTTACCCATGAACTGTAAACCGATGCTAGGCCCCAAGTAGAAAGATCATACTAATAAATGCTTGCTTAAATGATCACTTTAATGTTGGTTTATGAGAGTGGGTTGGATTCTGCTCGCCAGTACATAGATGATGTGCTGACCCACGTTTTGTGGGCAGGTGCTCGTGCTTGGGATATTCTACACACGAAGATTGGCTTGATTGGCCCCGCGGCATCGAAGATTTGTTGGGCATACAGAAGCTCTCCTTGCACAAGATGATGTCTTCTGTTTATAAAGGGCATAATGTATGGAACATTGAAATCAGTTGTACCAGTGAGATTGTAAGCCAAGTCGGTATATCGAGTTGTAATCCAAATGTATCCAAATATCAAATGTAAGCTGTATAGCATTGTTCAGTTGGCTTTCAATGTAAAGTGAGATGTGCTGTAAACATTGTACTTCAATACAAGTCTTGTACTCTTCTTCAATTATCAATAAAGAGAATATAGTTCTATATCTCTGTGTGACTTCAAGTTATCCTTTTATCTCTGCTGCCATAAAGAAGTGATGTACTTCTATTCAATGAGAAAGATTGTCCTCACTAACTTCAATTTGTCTGCTTCTGCCGCTGCAATATGTTCCTATTTGAAGAATTATCACCTATGTACCATCTTTGTCTTGTACAAGTGCAATACCAGACTTGTACGGCATCACGCCCAAGCGAGGACGATCGATTCCAAGAGATAAAATATATCAATAAATGACTCTACGAATCAGGGCGCGACAGGAAGGACGATCCGCAGCCCTTCACCGTAGAAGAAGTCGACCTTGAATCAGATGCCGAAAAACTGCCTCTATATCTTTATAGCCCCCAATACAAATATCTCATGCAAAAATAGGGGTATGATCTGGAAACTATGCCAGGCTTGAACTACGGCACCGGGCGACGATTAGCTTTGAAGCCACCGGTCCTGGCTGGCAAACCATGGGACTACTATAGCAAAACTCGATATGGATTAGGGTATGTAACACCCACAACGACCCCTGAGAGTTCAGATGAAGAATGTGACTGGCATTCACATTCAACCGGGTCACCAATTTCTGACTCGGATACCAGCATCGGAGACGTATTCAGACAAGTCCTGTCAGTCAACATGGCATTCGCCGACGCTTATGAAGAAGATGAAGACATTCCTAAAATCCTCGAGCTAGAGCCATGGGCCCAATAGTTGGATGCACAATGGGAAAAGCGGTTCGAACAGAGAGAACCTCCTACTGAAGATGAGGTTATATATGTCGACCTCGGCAGCGAATCTTCTCCAAAACCAATCTTCGTCAGTAAAAGCCTGACAGACGAAGAGCGAGAATCGCTGCTAGAACTTGTCAAAGAATATATTGATGTGTTCGTCTGGAGCTATGAAGACATGCCAGGACTAAATCCCGAGGTTGCTCTTCACAAACTCAACATTCGGCCGGATGCAAAGCCAGTCAAGCAACAACAGCGACGCTTCCGCCCGGGCATCATAGATGCGATCGAGGCCGAAGTCAACAAACTGATAGCCAGTGGCTTCATACATGAAGAGCAACATCCTGACTGGGTCGCCAACATAGTACCCGTCCTCAAGAAGAATGGAAAATTTTGAATCTGCATCGACTTCCCCAATCTGAACGAGACATGTCCCAAAGACGAATTCCTCCTCCCTATCACAGACATCATGATCGACAATATATGCGGCTTCGAACGTATGTCATTCATGGATGGCTTCTCGGGGTACAACTAAATCAAGATGTCTCCTGACGACGAAAAACATACATCATTCCGAACACCGATTGGCACATACTGTTACACAGTCATACCTTTCGGTCTGAAGAATGCCGACGCCACATATCAAAGAGCCATGAGCATCATCTTCAGAGACCACTTACGCAAGACGGTAGAGTGCTATGTTGATGACATCGCCGTCAAGAGTCGCTGTAAGGAAGACCATCTGCAGGATCTGAGGACGGTATTCGACCTGATACGAGCGCACAATTTAAAAATGAACCCTACAAAGTCCTTCCTGGGCGTATCCAGCAGGAATTTCTTGGGTTTCATCATCACCGCCCAGGGTATCCATGTAGACCCTGAGAAGACAAAGGCAATTATAGAGATGGGTCCCCCGAGAAATCTCCGCGAACTCAGAGGCCTTCAAGGGAGGCTAGCTTACATCAGGAGGTTTATTTTTAACCTCTCCGGGCGATGTCAACCATTTACCCATCTCATGAAGAATGGCGTCTCATTCGTATGGGACGAAGAATGTCAGCGGGCCTTCGACAGCATCAAAGAATATTTGTCAAACCCTCCAGTCCTGGTGGCTACGGTTGCTGGAAAACCATTCCTGCTCTACGTATGAGCAATAGAACATTCCCTCGGGGCTCTGCTGGCACAAAACAACGATGCAGGCCATGAATAAGCCATATATTACCTCAGCCGAATGATGATTGGGCCAGAGCACCGATACACCGTCGTGGAAAAGGAATGCCTTGCCCTGGTGTTCGCCATTCAGAAAACGCGGCACTATGTTACTGGACAAACCATACATGTGATCTTACGAGTCAACCCTCTCAGGGTCCTCATGACTAAACCAGGGGCACTCAGCTCTCGCCTCGCTATATAGGCAATATTGCTGTCCCCTTATCATATGATCTTCGTCCCGCAAAAGGCTGTCAAAGGTCAAGCCCTGGCAGACTTTTTGGCAGCCCACCCGGGCTCGGAGTCATCCAGAATATATGAAGAGATCCCAGATGAGGTCGTCGACTCGCATGCAACCTCTCACGATGATATATGGCGAATGTTCTTCGACGGTGCTTCGAGAACTGGACCCAAGGGCAACATCGTCGTCGGAGTCGGGGTGGTGCTGGTTTCTCCTTCCGGATTGGTGATCAATCGCGCTTACTCTCTCACAGAACCCTGCTCTAACAATGTGGCCGAGTACAACGCTTTAGTCATTGGCCTCCAACTTGCAAGAGAGCTGGGGGTAGAATACCTTGAAGCATACGGCGATTCTCAGTTAATCGTCAATCAGATTCCGGACTCATACGAAGTCCGCCACGAGGACATGATCCCCTATCACCAAATAACGATCGACATCATCTCGTCATTCGAGGGATTCTTCATCGAGCATGTTCCCAGACTCCGAAATATCGAAGCCGATGCCTTAGCCGGCCTGGCCGCCTCCCTAGCAGTGCCAAATCATACTCATCAATCGGTAGATGTGATAGGCCACGAGCTGGTCTGCCCCAAGAACAACGTTCAATTCGTGGCGAGTTATTCCGCTCAGACGATCGACGATGTCCCAGATTGGAGACAACCATTCATTGACTTTGTCGTCTACGATATCCTGCCCGAGAACCCAAAAGAAGTCACCTCCATCAGACGGCGTTCTCTCAGATTCTTCTACGATACAGAGACAAAAATGCTGTATCAGCGATCCTACGATGGGTTATTGCTTCGGTGTCTGTCAAACACAGAAGCCAAAGAAGCCGTACGAGAAGCTCATGACGGTGTCTGCGGAGCCCATCAGCCTGGCCCTAAATTGCAAGACCGTCTTCGCCGAATGGGCTACTACTGGCCCACGATGGTAGCAGATACGATAGAATATACGAGAAAGTGCAAAGCCTGCCAAGTCCATGCGGACATTATTTACCAGCTATCCGAATTTTTACATCCGACAGTGGCGTCCTGGCCATTCGAAGCATGGGGGATGGCTATCATTGGTCCAATCACTCCACCTTCTTCCCGAGGACATCGCTTCATACTCGCAATCATAGATTATTTCTCCAAATGGGCGGAAGCTGTCCCGCTTGCAGAAGTAAAGACTCCAAACGTGATCAGCTTTCTTAAGCACCACGTCATCTATCGCTTTGGACTGCCCCGAAGGATCATCCACGATAATGGTCCGCAGTTTGTAAGCCACGCCTTCTATCGGTTCTGCGACAAGCACCACATCTAGAATATTTTTTTTGACGCCATACAATCCAGCAGCAAATGGGTTGGCAGAAGCATTCAACAAAACCATCATCAAGTTACTCAAGAAGTTCGTATCGTCCAACAAACGCGACTGGAACAAGAAGCTTGGTGAATGCCTATGGGCGTACCATACCACAGTCCGAACGGCTACAGGGAATACACCATTCTCCCTGGTGTACGGGAGTAAGGCAGTTCTTCCATTGGAGACTCAAATACCCTCACTCCGCGTCGCCCTCACTTATCAATTGACGACGGATGATAACTACCGACGCCGACTACAAGAATTAGAGGCCTTAGATGAAAAGCGCCTCCTGGCTCAGCAACGGATCGAGCTATACCAAGCACGCATCTCTGGAGCCTTCAACAAGAAGGTTAAAATCAGAACATTCCAAGTGGGCGATCTCGTTCTGGCAGTCCGGAGGCCGATGGTCATGACTCACAAGACCGCCGGCAAGTTCCAGCCAAAATGGGAAGGTCCATTTATCATCGAGGCTGTATTCTCCAACGGTGCTTACCGCCTCGTAAAACAAAATAGAGACTTGCTCATGTTGTCCGTCAACGGCAAGTTCCTGAGGAAATATTATGTCTGAATGACATTCCAGATTAATGAGTTATGTACCCGCTGGTGCCGCTGACCTCACACCCACAATAATCCAGATTATCGAGTCATGTACCCGCTGGTGCCGCTGAACTCACTTCCACAATATTCCAGATTATCGAGTCATGTACCCGCTGGTGCCGCTGAACTCACACTTTCACAATATTCCAAATTATCGAGTCATGTACCCGCTGATGCCTCTGAACTCACATTTCGGTCACTCTTTCAGATAGTAAGTCATGTATGACCATACCTCTGAACTTTTTTCCTGGAAGAGATCCTCCCTCATGATCCACTACCCGCACTCCCAGTGCACAAAAAGGGTAACCGATCTATAAATTTCCAAAACGGCCATGTCCTCATTACCTCTGAGTCGTTTCACTTCCGCCAAAAACAAATTACCCCTTTACATAGAATTTTCATGTCCTCATTACCTCTGAGTCGTTCTATGTACCCTCTTTTATTGAACCCACTCCTGTCATGTCCTCATTACCTCTGAATGGGAAGGCTCCGTCGAAGAAACCTCCATGCTTGCCATGTCCTCATTACCTCTGAGTAAGTATGATGATTCTCTTTTGACTTATTATCCGTACCCACAACCGGAGTACGCCAAGGATAATAGGTCCACAAATATTCTCCGCTGAGTCCACTCCTGCCATGTCCTCATTACCTCTGAGTAGGAAGACTCCACGGTAAAACCTACGTACTTACCATGTCCTCATTACCTCTGAGTAAGTATGTTGGTCCTCTCTCGTCTTATTATCCGTACCCTGAACCAGGGTACGCCAAGGGTAATAGGCCCACAACTGTCCTCTGTTGACCACAAATATCCTCTGTTGAGTCCACTCCTGCCATATCCTCATCACCTCTGAGTAGGAAGACTCCACAGTAAAACCCTCATACTTGCCATGTCCTCATTACCTCTGAGTAAGTATGTCGGTTCCCCTTCATCCTATTATCCGTATCCTAAGTCAGGGTACGCCAAGGATAATAGGCCCACAAATGTCCTTTGCTAAGTCTCTTAGTACAGGCCCACCATTCCTCATCATGCCCCGGGAGCCCAACTGCTCCATGGCATTCTATCTCCCGATACCCCGAACACCCACGACCACCTTGCCGTGGAACCGTTCTAAGTATCCCCAGTCAAACTTGTTACCCGTACCTAAAACCAAGGTATGCCATGGGTAACAGGTCCCCCATGTGGGGCAAACATCACCACAATACCACAGGCACAACAAGCAATACAAATGAAGGGTAGAATGGAAAGTACTCTTTATTTGAAAGATGAAAAAGCACTACATATGGTGGGGACCATGTCCCTCTCAAAAAAGAAGAAGAGGAAAACAGAGACAAGAAAAGGCCGACTATAGTTCGACATTACACAACTCCAAAAGGCGGTTTCTCACCAAGGTAGTCCCTCGCTCAAGCCGCTGCCTAGCTCGGCGCTCGGCCGCCTGGGACAACTGCTCCGCATCAATCAAGTACATATATGCCTGCCAATCATTTTCCATCTTCTTCAAAGCAAGTTCCAGATTGGCAGAAGCTCTACTAAATTTGTCAGCCTCCTGAATAGCAACCCCTTTCTCAGTACGAGCAGCTTCGAGCTCGAACTCCAGGAAGGCCAGCTTTCTCTGGAGCTCGAGAATCTGCTCCCGGGTGTCAGTTACCCCGCGGGAGGCAGTCACATCCCGAGCCGCGCAATCTTCAGTGCGACGGCTCTATTGATCGTACAACTGAGTCAGGTCCCGGCGATCCTTCAATATAGCTGGCTTGAGCAATTCTCGAGCAATCCTCACCTTCTCTATCGCGGTTGTGAGGAAAGTACGCTCTTGATCTATTACCACTGATAGATCAGCTTGCCGCAGTACGCAAAACTGGGCCACAAGACGATCGGCCTCTAACAGCTTAGGCTCCAGAAGCGCCGCTAGTCCCGTCCCACCGGGAAGTGTTCAAAGGATATTAATTTGGCCACCGGCGCATTGACGGGCCATAATAAAGGGAGTCCCCCTCTCCACAGCTGCCTCAATCCCCCTCTCCAGGTGGCGGTGGAAACTGTCGACCACATCCTGGGACACTTCATCCAAAACTTCTATAGAGGACGGCGTCAAAGGGAGTGTGGCAGGCAGTACCGAAGGAGTAGCCTCAGAACTTGCCGTCCCTGCCACCAGGGAAACAAATTCTATGCGAAAAGATGCATGAATGGTAGCTAGCTCCTCTTCCGCCGCCCGAAGAGTCTGGATACTTGGCAGAGCGGAAAGGTTAACTCCCGAAACCCTATTCGCAGAGGAGGGCGCGGAAAGCGTCGTCCCTTGCCCCAGCTGTGCTATCACCAGGGCTTCCGAACTTGACCCAGCTGGAGGCCCCTCATTATAGGTTGGAAAAGAAGGAGGCACATGTACTTCCATCAGATCCCCTCCGGTAAAGTCCGCCCCGGCAATGTCCGTCACCGGTAATAAAGGGGTGGGACCTGCACGTCCAAAGCAATCATTAATCCATGAAGGACAGGATGATAGAGCAAATAGGCCTCCTCACAAGTTAAGAAGCTGGTTTATCTTACCAGGGGAAGAGCACGGAGGCTGCAGCTCGTTCGAAGCTGGCATGGTCTCCCCACCCGCGACTTCCAACTCAAATTCAACTGGTTTCTCTGCCCCAGCCACCCCTGAAAGGGAGCCAGCTAGGTCAGTGTCATCCTGTTGAAATTCGACTGTCTCAGGGACAGGTGCAGTAGAGCCTCCGCCCCATGGGTTGAGGTCTCAGTAAGGTGAGATTCCCCGGCCGTCTCCGAAAGAACCCCAGCAGAAGTGATAGCAGTGCACATGTCATTGATCGAAGTGGACAAGGCCGGATCAACCTCAGCAATCGAGTCCCGAGAAGCAGACTCCCCTGACGCCTACAAAGAGCAAAAAAATGATTAGGCCATAACTTAGAAAAAGAAGGAAAAGGCAGTTGAAATTCCAATCACCTCAGAAACAGCGTCAACATCAATAAATAGCCTGCGACGTCTTACTGCAGCCCGCTTTGTGGAGTAGGTCCTGCCATCGTCAGTGGACAGACGCCTGCCTCGTTTACACGAAGCACCAGGCACAGCAGATGGATGATCCTCCACCTCTTCGTTCGGTACAGTAGGAGGCTGGTCCCCCACCTCCTCGTCCGAAGAGTGCGACGAGTCATCAGCGTCCTGTTCGCCATCCTCTTCGTCCGCCGCAAGTAGACTCCAAATCTGGCACAGGAACCCTATTCGCCCCTCTATTTCTCTTTATGGAACCCTCAGGCTTCTCTGCCAAGCCGGTCCCGACAATGAAGCTGGTGTTCATGTCAAAATTCACGGGAGATTTGCTCGCCGCAACATGATAAAGGGCTGCCATGTACAGAATATCCCCTTGCGTATTAGCGTCAGGGACCGAGAAGCTAGCCCGGGTATGAACAGCATTGTAATAATGCCACGCCCGGATGTCGTCAAGGACATTGCCCTCGAAGCCCAGGCAAGTACTGGGGCAGTCAAGGAACAGCTGACTATACCCAAATTGACGAGAAAACCTGCTGGGCAAATAAGGCTCCAGGTATACGTTATTTCGGTAACGATATACCAGGTACGCAGGGCGAATGTTGCGCAGCCAAAGAAGCATCTTCTCAGATAAGAGCTGGAGAGGTTCAATGCCATCAAAGTGTACCCCCCTCACTTCCCTATGGGTAAATTGAGGAAGAGACACAAAGAAGTCGGACCTGTCAACTCTCGCCAACGCCCTCCGATAAGCCGGCATGGTGTCATACTCCCAAAATTGATGGCGGTATCGAAAAAGGAAGACGTCATCAGCGGTGACATCACTCTGTCCCGGGCCTCATCAATGACCGGTAATGCATCAATAACCACCCCATGAGATAGTGGTATGGTAGCTCTATCCGCTTAAAGTCCAGCGTCATCTCGCGAGCAATGACTTTTGACGAAAAGGTACGGAGGCCGTGGTGTATGCTACACACCATAGCCGAAAGAAGGGCCAATCTTACTTTGAAGACCAGCTTCACAGCCGGAAGAATGAAGTGGCGGCTGATCCTTTCAGTAGAACCTGCCCCTCTCGAGACTACACAATTTCGTAGCCATACCATCAAGAACCCGGCCAAGATTGCATTCTCGGACATCTGCCGGGTACCGTAGTGGAAATAACTGAAGGAGTCAGTACGGCTCCCAAATCTATCGCGGGTGGACCTCGACCTTTTTACATTCAACATCAGGTCCTTTACCTCCGCCTGAGTTTGAGGACCCCGAGAAGAAACCCGGCCGGAAGGACGTAATTTGAAAAGATACGCGACCCAGGCCATAGTATGGGGGGCGTTCCCTTCTGAACTATTATTCTTCTTGATAGCAGTCTGGTGACAGATGCTATGGTGGCACAGCAGCTCCCGGTACACAGCGACGAAACCAGAAAATCGTCGATCCAGATCATCGAATTCCTCGTTCGTCGGGGTGTATACTTCAAAGGCCTCGTCTCCCCACGGCAGCTTAGAAACAGCATGCATTTCATGGAGGGCAAGTCCCAACTCCCATTCAGACGCGAAGAAAGTCCCCGTACGCAGGCTATACATCTCCAAAAGGGCCATGAACAGTGGCTTGTTAATGGGCAATCCGTAACAGGTGCCCAGGATGGCGTAGTAAAGGTCAATTTCCCGAAGGAGTTCCTCGTAGTTCCTCAGGATCCATGAGGAAAGATTGGCCCATGTGGGAATGGGGTTTATCCAATTCAGCAGCGACAACCTGCCCACAGGATAAGACCCCTTGCGAGCGAGCTGATTCAGAAAGGTATCAGCTCGAGTAAAAGTGAAGTTGGGACCAGACACGTTTATAAAAGTACCAGGAATCAGCCCCAACACAGTCTGGCTGACTGACTCCCTACTTGCACATGTTGACCTAATACTCATATTATAGTGGATGTTGCCCACGAACATCCCCTGTTGGGTTGGAGTTAGAGAGCCCGCCATTTTCCTACTCAACGGCACCATATTAAACCACGAGAGGGGAAAATGTCGCTCCATCTCGGGAACATGGATATCCACCCCGTCCACAGTGAAGTCCCAGTTCTCAGAAACGTCCAGCATTCGGGAGTTCTTTATGGATAAAGCATCTCCAAAGAGAAAAGCTGGTTTCAGATATTCTCCGTCCAGTTTCTCCGAATTCATCATAGTGCAAAGAAAATAGAAATGCTGGTTGTTGATGGCAGCCACCCTCTCCATAGGCTTATTAGGGGAAAGTTGATCTGTCATATGTCGAATTAGGACGTCAAACGGCACCCCCACGACAAACTGAGATGAACCCACCAGAAGCTCTCCGGCCGGATTGGTTGGGAGGTTCACTGAAAAAGGACAAAAGAAACATGATTAAAAGATAGGTTAAAACGAAACCACTTAAAGTTTCTCAAAAAGATGTTTCTATGAGCCTATACGGCTCGGATCGACGAAGCCTTATGCGGCCCAATTCAGCTGGGTTTCATGCGGTACGGCTTTAATAGAGCCTATACGGCTCGGGTCAACACAGCTTCATGCGGCCCAATTCAGTTGGGAGTTCCATGTGACACTGATTCGATAGCTTATGCGGCTCGGATTAAAACTTATGCGGTTCTATCTCGCAGAGGAGTTTATGCGGCGTGACTCAGCAAAATTCTATGCGAGCCAGTTTGTCAGGAATATATGTGGTTCCGCTCAAAGAAGGTCCCATATGGTTCAAATCCAGAGGCACTCCTGCGGCTCAAATCTTTTTCAATACGGCTAGAACTTAGGGCATGCCCTATGCGGCTCGAATATGAGAGGGTCATGCGGCCCATACAACATATACGGCTCCATCATGGTCGAGCTTGGGCGGTTTAATAAAAACGAAGGATGAAGGCTTGTGCATATGTTATGCAACAGAGCCATGGGTCTTTGGGGTTCAAAGTATTCAAATCCATTTCTTACCCTTGAAAGCAGGGCGAACAATAGGGTGCACTTCGGGCACAGCGGCCGACGAGGAAGCCGTTTTCTTGCCTTTTGCAGCAGCAGAGGCGATCTTGGAAGACTTGGGGGCCATTTTCGACGGTCGGAGAAGGAAAAAAAATGGAGACTGCAAGAGTTGGGGACGAAAGAGAAAGTAAAGAAATCCCTCCCACCGAATTCGTCCCTATTTATAAACAAAAGTAGGGCGTTTCGATTCTCGTATAAACACAAAAATCGACCCTTCGGTTATCGAGGCAAGCCGCCTAAAATGAAGGCCAAACTCCTGGGATCCTTCCCCGAAAAGTAGCCTTAAAACTGACAGCAGATCAACAGCATTTAATGCAAAAGATCTTCGCACATGGCAGGATGATGTGGCGAGAAGCTCATGCGGACCGAAAGTCCCTGCGGCTGATTGACTCAAGACAGCTGAGACATCCATGCGGTTGAGACATCCATGCGATCGAGACATCATATGTGGCCAGAATAATACATGGCCATGCTTCTTATTCAAAGTATTTCAATTTTGCAAATTGAAAACTTTGAAGGGGGTCTTGTAGAAGCATGGAAAAGAATAAAGAAAGATCCATGCGGCCAGAGAGCCCCATGCGGCTCAGAGAGTTCATGCGGCTCAAGTATTCATGCGGCTCGAGCGTCTATGTGGCTCAAATAAGTTCTATACGGCTCAGAGAGAAGCCACGTGGCCTGCAAACAGCTCTTCCCTTTGTCCATTACTATATTAAATACCCTGACGGCTGACAGCTCTGACACAAAAATATCATTATGACTCCCTCATAATGACGGACTCCTAGGGAAGCGAAAAAAATCTCTGACACAATCCCCCAAGATTCAGAAACTGCCATGCTGCCTTGACACGTGGACAGTTGTATGCGGCCCAAGCGGAGACTCCCCCATGCGGCCCAAGCGGAGGCTCCCCCATGCGGCTCACGAAGACTAGCCCCATGCGGCTCACGAAGACTAGCTCCATACGGCTCACGAAGACCATCCCCATGCGGCTCACGAGGAATATCTCCATGCAGTTCACTCATGCGGTCATCCACACTCATGCGGCTCAAATCATTACCATGCGGTCCAAATGTTCAGGGGGGCCACTCTTAGGCAGCCTTGACACGTGGCCAGCCTTATGCGGTCCAATAAGGAGCAACTTTCCTGCGGCTCAGATTTCTGCTGTTATGACACGTGGCATGATAGCAGGGCACGTGGCATCAAATTGATCGAAATTCCTCAACAAATCCCAATAAAATATTGGGATCAAATCAGATCATTTGCAAATAAGCCAATTAAAGACACGTGTCGAGGAATCCGAGGTTGGCATGACAAATTAAGAGGATTTATGTTAATCAGCATTTATTACCCACAAAAGATTTGATGCAATCATATTTATTGCTCAAATCTCGATGAACGGCCCAGATCCAATGATCCTTAGCCGCCGACTTTTAAGAATGGGCAATCATTGTAAACCCTAATGAGGCCCCCCACTACAACAAATAGGGCATACAATAGCAGTTTATCTATAGCGTTCAAGCCTCCCTGCTGTAGAATGTCATCATCAATAGCGTTCATTCTGCAGTGCTATTAAAAGGAAATACAATAGCAGTTTATCTATAGCGTTCGAGCCTCCCTGCTATTATAATATCATCATCCATAGCGTTCATTATGAAGTGCTATTAAAAGTTCATAAAATAGCAGTTTATCTATAGCGTCTATGCCTCCCTGCTATTAGAATGTCATTATCAATAGCGTTCATTATGCAGTGCTGTTAACAGAACTTTATATACCGTTTTATGAACGCCGTTAAAGGTATAGTTTTTTTTTTCTGAACGCTGCTTATGTTGCTATGCTCATATGTCAAAGTAAGGTATCCAGTTCGATTAGGAGCAGCATCGTATTCTATATATTTTACATGATTAAAAAAACACTATAGCACATTTTGGATGCTATATAATTTACTACGTCGTAATGGGATTAAATCGTTACCGTAAAAAAAATTCATGGCAAGAAGTCCGCAGAATACTCTTCAACTAATCCCACTAACCTTTCACAAATTTTATCTAAAATTTATCCCCCCTGGTAAACCGAATAAGAAAATTTAGTAATATATATACGAAATATATCTTTGTATATTTAGTTACTATATATATTAACAAAAAAAATTATAAATAAAATGAAATATTGGTTAAACCAAATAAACTGAAAATCGAACAAATTTATTCCGTTCGGTTTGGTTCGGTACGAAAATTTAACTTTCCTTCCGGAAACCCTCCCCCTCCTTCTCTCTGTCACAAAACCGCTCTTCCTCAGGAAACCCTAAAGGTAACGCTCCCCTCACGAAAACCTTTATCGTCTTCTCTCAAAAAATTCCTCAAGAAACCCTAAAGGTAACTCCGTGCTCAACTTCCTCAAGAGACCGAACGACTCACGAACACCTTCATCTTCTTCTCTCTGTCTCTCTCTTCCACTACACCAAATTAGCCATATAGGAACACTAGATGTTTTACAATCTGGAACGCCTATTTACCATGCTTAGGATTTGGAACGGACAAAAACTGTGCCAAAATTAAAAAAATGTTCCAAATATAGTATTTCATATTTTTAATAAAAATTATTTACTTTGCAACACATATAAATCGTTCCAAATTAAAAATTAGATAAAAATTAAACCATGTGGTTGTCACGTATACTCAACAAAACTAAATTAGGTGGTCAAACTCCACCGAGTCGCGGTCAAACTCCACGAGCACAATCTAGCTTTGGTGGTGGACTATGAGTTGACGAGTTCCTCGGAAGTCTGATCTTTATTTCGATCGAGTGATCGATGGCCTATGGTGCTCCAGTCTGAAAGTTCCGGTGGTGGCTCCCTCTTCACTGACGATGGCTCCCTCTTTTTACAATTTTGCCTAAATTTACCTCTTTGTCGCAATTAACCCTAATATGTTACCTTCATATGAAAATTTTTAAAAAAATTTGACACCTGAACAAGCTTGAATGTGTACTTTTTTAATATTTTTTCAAAGAAACTTCATATCATAGTGTCATGTTATAGAAACCAATTAAACAAAATTGATTATTTTAGTTTAGTTTAAATTTATTTCGAATCAATTTAGTTTGGTTTCGGTTAAAAAAAATTTAAATACGAATTTTGAAAATTCGGTACGCTTCAAACCGATTTAATTGGATAATCACACCTACTATGTTACAAAATCCAAAATCCAACTGGACCCATACTCCATAATATTAGGTTTTACCACTTACACAACACTCAGTTGTTTCCCCATGAGCAAACCCCATTCCCAAACCCCTCAGTTGTTCCCCCAAATTGAAAAATCCCTCTCCAGCCCGCCTCTATTTCCCTCCCACCAAAACCTGTCCCAAATTTTCCTCCTCCAAAATATAGGGTTTCAAATTTTCTCTCTGTTGAATTTCTTTTCTTCTTCCTTCTCTCTAGAATTCTTCTAGAGAGAGATCAATGGCATGGGACGACGAATTGGGCCTGGACGTGGCATCAGCGGGGGTGGTCGTGAGCGAGTGCAACGGAAAGGATGCCGTTGCCGGACACCTCGACCTGGAGGAGGCTCTCGAGGCTTCTATATATACCAGCCATCCCTACTCCTCCCATCCCAGAGAGGTCATGCTATCATCTTTCATTTTCTTTTTGCAAATACCCCTAAGCAATCGAGAAATACGCCTGTCTCTTGTTTGTTTCATTTTTCAAATACAAAATTTACAGCAAGTTATTGGAACAAGAATATTATTCTGAAAAGTTAATAATTCTGAAGTACTATGTTCCCATTTTGTGAAAAAAAAAACCCCTACAAGGAGAAAGTCTGTCACAATGCCATTCTTCATTTTTTTAGTAAACGGGCCTCTCAATGTTTAGTTACTTGTCCGTTTGGTTGCATTTTTCTTGCAAAAAGACATTCTCACTTCTCATTTTATTGGGACCTAAAGAAAGGAAAATTTACTGGTACCGGAACTGAGCACTGAGAAACATTCTCACTTCTCATGCTATCATTTTAATTTGATGATATTAAAACTGAGCACCGAGAAACATTACAAACTATGATTGTAATTTGTGAATAGCCAAAAGAATATTTTTCAGGCATGTCAAGAATAAATAAATTTGCAAAGGAAATGATGCAATAGAGTAGGATCATGTAGTTCAATCTTTAAAATAAACTTCAAATAATCTTTTAGTTAGTAAATGGGATAAGAAGTGCAACAATATTAGATTTATGTAGCCAGCAGGCAAGTATGGACACAATAAATGTGGTGTAATATAATTAAATGATTGAAAAAAAACAATCATGACATGCTAAAATGATTGCAAAAAAAAAACAATCATGACATGCTAAAATGATAGGCTATATTGATTAATGATTTGTAGGAAAGCCCTAGTCAGGATTATGATGCCAAATATTGGAATCAGTGTTATAGCCTCAAAGATGGGATTCCCAGTTTCCTCACTAGCATTGCAGGGACAATTTTTACAACTGGAAAGTATTTAAATGTATTGAGAGAATGTGGGCACAATGTTCAGGTATAGTACAAATTCCTTTAACGCAAATATGCAGAACATGAGAAGAACCTTTGGTAGACAATTCAAGCAGATATATTAAAATAACCAAACAACCTTCTCATGATTAGGTCCCTCTATCAGAAAATTCAAAGTTGACATGTTTCGGGTCCATCAATATCTTGAATGCATCAAAGCTGCCTATGACTTTGCAAGTGGTGAACTCTTGAATCTCATCAAAAAAAAGGTGCAAAATCTATTTCTAGCATGGGAGATCCCACAATTTTGTTTTTTGATACAGTCATCTTATATTGCTACTTATTCTTTCTAGTATTAGTGTTATGCTTTAGTTGCTAACTATACAGATTTTCTTAACACTTGTACAATATGACCTAATTGGAAAACTACGTTTCTTGGATCAGGTATGCTATCTTGGCAATTATGCACCTCTATTATCCAAATTGTTTGGTGTTTTCTGTCAACTTTGGCTCCATAAATATCATCTCAAACTGGTATTCCCATATCCTATAGTTATATATATTTTTCATGTGAGTATATGTATTTTTCATGTGACATCTATCTACTATTAAATCTTTTGTGTGCTTGCAAATGCTAGATCATTTCTATGAGGGTAGGGGTTACAAATGATAGAAACTTTCAAAATCATTCTTGTGACTTTTCTAATACAATTTGCTTCTGCATCCCTATATTCACATTATTGTTTTAATGTATGTAGTGATCTGATCTATGTTCTTATATTTTATGCTTGAGCGAGATTTTTGTAATGGTTTTGGAAAGTTGGGTGCTTTTACTACCGTTTAAAGTATTAAACTCGACTAATTCATTTACATCTGCCATATATCTTCTTAAGACAGTGATTCTATTAGTCGGTTGAGTTATTATGAAAATTGGTTTCAGGGTGATATTTTTGGTACATTTCATGGATATTGATCGAAATGAGCTTGCTAAGAGGCCTGAAGATATTTCAGTTGAAAAGTTGCAGGTTTTAGCTTTTTCCTACCTTAAGTTTCTGACAACGATATGGAGACAGATTTAAGTATCTATGTTGTATAAATATGACACTCTCTCCTTGATCTTGCTTACGCACCACCGTTGCTGCGATAGATCCATGTCACGAGGACTTGACATGTTGTGAGGTATGTTATAGTGCTGAAGTTCCTTAAGAAACTTTTTCTGGTCTTCCTATTAATATATTGTTCATCCACTCAAGAAAGAGTCTCTCTTCTCAAGGGACTTGCCACATTTAAAGACTTGGAAAGCTCGTATTCTTCGAACTACACAAATCCTATTTTCGAGAGTGATGATCAGCTGGAGCCAGTAAACATAACAGTCTTAGAAACTTTCTGCCTGGGTTACAAGGTTGTGTCTGGTACTGAACTTTCTTACTTTATTAACTTTAATGATTTTTCTATAAATTTTAGAATTTACTTAAGTTTCAATATCTCAGGTCATTGGCCGTTATCACTTATTATTTCAAGAAAGGCTTTGACAAAATATCAGTTTCTTATTTCGGTTCCTGTTCCATTGTATGCATGTCAACCCCAACTTTGTATGGCATGGCAAATACATCAAGTATGATTTTCTCTTTTGCTACCTTATATTGCTTTGAAGTATTTTGTCCATTTAAGCAGAAAATTCTTTCACAGGGATTTCGAGCCCTCAACACTATGGGCACTGCTATCTCAAGATCTTCAATCCTCTACAGAAGCATGCTGAAATTTATTAATAGCCATTTGCACTACTTAACTTTTGAGGTATCTTTTATTTTTTATTTTTTATTTTTTCTCCTTCTATTGGAAAATAGAGCAATTGTTTTTGGCTTATATTATTATTATTCAGGTTCTCGAACCAAATTGGCATCTGATGCATGATCGTCTTAGCACTGCCAAAAGCATAGATGAGGTTAGCATTTCAATGTTTCTACATAAACTTAGATGTATCCTTGTTTTTAGTTTGTGACGTGTTTATATCTAGGCCAATCAATAGTGATTTTTATTTACCTTTGGATCCAGGTCATCCAAGTCCATGATTTCTTCCTACAGAAATGTTTGAAAGAATGCTTGCTTCTGTTGCCTCAACTTCTTAAGGTCAGACTACTTGCTTATGTCTATAATTTCCATTTATCATTATTTCTATATAACAACTATAAGTAATATGTTTTCTTAAATTACTAGCATTTGTTTTGGACATATTTATCTCTTACCTACAAATATCTTCCTTATGGTTCCAAGCTAACTAAAACTATCATGCCCGCCTAGGCTTCAATGTACAAGGCTTCTACATGACATCCAACAATACCAAGAAATGGGTAGCCAAAATTTTCAGATGGAGAGCAAATTCAGCCATCAATTATGCAGCCTTATGAGAAGAATACTTGAAACTTGGACGCCAAACAGATAAGACGATAAAGCATGGAGGAAATTTAAGGTATTCTTTATGTAATGAAATAAGTAGGCAGTAAATTAATTTATCAAGATTTCAGTTTTAATATACAATACTACGTCTGAAAGAAAGTTTGATGTGTATCATCACAAAAGAATGCAAACTTTCCTACATGCTATACAATGAGCAAGCAGTTTCAGTTTCCTCATAAAGGTCATATTGACAGTACCACCACTACTACCAGCTAACTTTTGATTTTTCTACAACAAAAGTAAGAAACAATAAAGACTAGTCCATAGTTCATTATAGCAAAAATGACAAAACAAGTCGGCCATCATGTGGACACCTAATTGACTTGAATTATTCATGCTAAAAAGTACAAAAAGGACCATTAAGTTATGTTATTTGACATAAAATGCTAATCAACTATAAAATGCAAAAGGTTGCTTATATAAAATACCAAATTATCAAAGAAAGTCATTATTAGAAACTTTTACCTTTGTTTCCAAGGAAGAAAGGTTTCTTGTATAACCAGGACCCTGATATTTGAAATTAGCAAGTGGAATAATCAGAAAATGACAAAACCATACTAACAAGCATATAGATAATATCGACTAAAGACACACAACTAAGGAAGGAAATTATCCCAAGTCATAATAGGAAATTGTCTATGTTCACCACCAAATAAGGGAATACTGCATAAATTATCCACCAATAAAAAGAACAGATAAACGTTTATTAGTGTTACCCTCAAAAGAATACGACGTAGTTGAAACTTAACTGATAAAACATTTGTGTCAAATTTTTAGGCAATGTTATCCAATATTTCTGAAAAAAGAAGTGTTACTCTCAAAAGATGAAATATTCAGCAGTTCAACTGTTAAACAATCTTCAATCTTTTATCATAAAAGTTGATAGTAGATTTGAAACGAGTTGACCAAAATTACTTCTAAGAGGAAATAAACCCCAGGAATAAAAAATCAACTATATTAGGTAATAAATTAGTTTCTCCATATTTTAGTTTTAATATCCAATTCTAAGATATTAAATAGGTAAAAGCATTAGATTACAAGCTAGCCGTCTAGAAAACCACAACATACATCTACTCCCCAACATGCATATATTTCTCAATATATACTCCTGACACAAATGTAGCTAAAGTAATACTTTATATTTGACTTACTTTTAGCTTCTCATGAGCTTCTTTTTAAGTTTTTCCATTTTTTCTTCCTCCAGTTATGGCGATCTTTCCAGAAGTATCGCAATACTTCTCGATCAAAAAAATAAATAGCAAACCACCTAGCCAAGCAAAATAATAATAATAACAAATATCAAGATAGGGTTCAGGTATATTGCATAATAATACAAACTTAAGTGCACTTGTGCACTCAAAAAAAGTGATCGATTGTTATTCCAATAATAGATTAGAAAGCAATGTAGCAGGTAGTACATTCAGGAAAAAAGGCAAAGATTAACATAGCTAAGTAAAGCTTGACAACTGATAACAAACTAACTATATATGTTGCATGGACTTGGTGGTGCAGACACTGAAGATAAATAATCAATCTCTTGCAAGTAGGGTTTATATGATTTAGTCATAGTTGCAAAAATACACTACGTTCTTACTTCTTACCTTACCAGCAACCAGCCTAATTACAAAGCATATGACATCAATAAGACCGATAAGTACACCCATTTGTCCTACTTGCTCATGAATGATGTCTTAGGTTATCGTGTTCTTACTTCACTTCACTATGGTGTAAGATTATGCAACATGGATGCATTGCGGGTCTATTCTTGGACATTATCTAATTTCTAGATCCATACCCAGACCCATCAAAAATAATGATTTACATTAAAAAATAAATAATAATTCTTTTGACAACTTACTGAACTTTACCTCTTATTTTTGTTTTATTAGTTTTTTTCTTTACACTAATGATTTACCCCCTATTTTTGTGTAGGTTGGATGAAGGAAGAGGATGCTTTATTAGGAGTTTTTGTTGTGGATAGGCTCGAAGGGAGCTAAATGTTAGATAATCAACATTTTGGGATATGTGTAGCTGACTACACTGTTAGTGTTTTATTTTTGGACATATGTTTGGTACTACTTCGTTGTTCTATATGGAGAAATTAAGGATTTTGAATGTTTGGTACTACTTGGTTGTTCTATATATATTAGACAGTTAAATTAATGAATTTATTTATGTTCGGAATTCATTCTGTGATTGATTCGCATTAAAATTTTTGAATACCTGTATTTTGTGTAATTGTGGTCTGCAATAGTATTCTGATGTGCTGCATTCTGCAAATTTTCGAATACAGAATTTTGACTCTGCAATAGCATTCTGACATTCTATTGTTGCACATATAATAGCAGGAAAGAAATGCTATAAAAAGCATATATATATCGAAACGCTATTAACAAACAATAATATACAGGAACACAATTAAAAATAAACAGCGTTCAGGAACGCCATAACACATTTATAGCGTTAACAAATGTTATTAATGAACTATAGCGTTCGTAAAGGCTATGTAAATTTTATAGCGTTTGTAAGTGCTATAACTGGTCTATAGCGTTCATGAACGCTACAATATATTAATAGCATTCATGAATGCTATTAAAGTTCTATAGCGTTCCTATTTGCTATAACTGCCATATAGCGTTTCAAAATGCTATACATCGTCTATAGCATGGATGAACGCTATAATCCATGAATAGCGTTCGTGAACGCTATAACTTTATAGCGTTCTTGTACATGGGGTTATTATAGCGGAGGCATATATAGCGGACGGAATATGCTATAATATGCATTCTACAGCGTTCAGCGCACGCTATCATATCCCATATCTGTTGTAGTGCCCACTCTTATAAGTAGCAGGGTGCCATTCCCTTGCGAACATATACGGAGACACAGATAGAGACATACACAGAGACAGAGAGAGATATATAGAGAGAGAGACATAGAGAGCTAGAGAGCCTGAAGAGAGAGCATTTCTTTACCAACGCCAAGCAGATCTTCTACAGAGCCAAGGCTGCACCCGATCGTCCAAGGAGTAAGACAGAGCTGTCGTCGCTTTCCCGAGCCTCTATCACTACCCCCCAGAATCTAAAATAAACAATTATAATTAGATTGCTGTACCTAGGTTTTCGTCCCTAGGCTTTCTTTGTACAAGCGAGTTTGTATTGTGAAGTAAAAGTCCAGTCCTCCGATAATTGTTCTGTTCTTTTATATTTCATGGCAAACATCACTTTCAGCAACAACATAAGCAATAGGATATAACTGATAGTTAGGATCGTGAGCACAAGCAATAAATAAGATACCTTGAAATTTAGATGAAAGAAATGTAGCATCAGTACTAATAACCGGTAAACAGCCCCTTAAAAATCTGTCAATGCACGCCTTAAAACAAATAAAAATTCTTTGAAACCTATTATTTTCTGTGGTTTTAAGAAAACATCTACTACCTGGATTCGTCTCCATAATTCTAAAACCATACTCCTCAAGAGTAGCATATGCCTCTATGTAACTACCATTTATTTCAGCTAATGCCATCTCTCTAGCTCTCCAAGCTTTGGAATAAGTAATATGCACACGATGTTCCCTATATATCTTTAACAATTCGTGATGCACTATAAGATTGATTGTCTCTGATTATATCAATTACACATGTTTTCACCCATGCAGCGGTAGCTAGTCGATGACGTCCGATTGTAAGTCCACCTAAACAAGAGTGTCGACTGTCTAATTTAGCAATCTTAACTATTTCATCAGATCCAATCGGTTTGGTATATACTCTCCAATTACAATTCGGTTGATCACAATTATATATAATTCCACGAGCATTATTCATAACATTGGCTGAACAACTAAAATTGTGTCGAATTGCTACATTACTTATAAAACTTCTAAATTTAGAACGACTAGAAAATTCTTCTCCGATAAATAATTCAGAAGTAATTGCATTATCAATATCATCTACCTCATGATCTACATTTTCAATTAAATCATCACTATTTCCATCGTCATCGTCATCTTCAGTATCAACATCATCATTATGGTCATATTCATCAGATGACTGATTTTCTTGTAAAATTGGAAGAGTTGGTTGGGAAGAACTAGCACCCTGACTAACATGCTGGTAATTAGAAAAATATTCACTATTTCTATTATGGAATGCTTGTGATACTTGAATGACAAATATATTTATATATCGTGATTGTGAATTAATCTCAACAACAAAATTTCATGCTTCGTCGCCATCTATTAAAAAACATCTAGAACCAAAAACAGATTTCAAAATAAATTCATAATTAATAGAACAACGTTCGATAATAAGATTACGTAAATTTTCAAAAATAATACTCGAATAAGTAGAAAAAATTTGGGTTTCTCCACCTTCGTACTCTAAACCGTTATATTACCTCCATGCGAGCATATTATTCTTAGACTGCGATCCATCAAGAAAAAACTATTGCTGCCGGAGGAGAAAAATATTACTGGAGTCGGAGAATTTGTTACTGGAGAGAAGTTGATGGTGCTGGAGTGGAAGAATTTGTTACTGGAGAGAAGTTGATGTGCTGGAGAGAAGTTGATGGTGCTGGAGTGGGGAATTTGTTGGACTAGTGGAGAGTATGAGTGAATGAGTTGATGTTGCTGGAGTGGGAGAATTTGTTAGACTATTGGAGAGTGAGTGAATGAGTGAATGCAATTGTTGAAGATGTATATGTTTTTATAGGGATAAATGGGTAACGTAACTAATACCGCCACCCTACTTGGCGGTGAAGTTAACGTTGCGAGGACAGTTAACGTTGCTCTGACAAATCTCGCTCTCTCCTCTCTGACAAATTCTCCCTCTCTCTATAGCCTCTCTCCTCTCTCTCTCTCTCTCTCTCCCTCTCTCTAGCCTCTCTCCTCTCTCTGACAAATTTTCTCTCTCTCGTACTCTCCCTTCTCTCTCTCTCCTACTCTTCCTTCTCTCCTCCCGAAAAGGCCCCCCTCCCTCTTCTCTCCTCCCTCTCACTCTGTTATCCCCCCCCACCCCCTAGCCTCTGGAACCCCCCCTCCCTCCGTGCCAAGTGGGGTGGCGCCCCCCCCCCACCGCCACCCTACTTGGCGGCCTCTCTCTCTCTCTCTCTTCTCTCTCACTCCCTCTCCCGCTCTTCTCTCTCCCTTCTCTCTCCTCTCCCGTGCCAAGTGGGGTGGCGCCCCCCCCCACCGCCACCCTACTTGGCGGCCTCTCTCTCTCTCTCTCTTCTATCTCTCTCCTCTCTCTCCTGCTCTGCTAAGCCTCAATCTCTCTTCTCTCTCTCCTTTCTCTCTCCTCTCTCTCCTGCTCTTCCTTCCCGAGAACCCTCCATCGCGCCAAGTAGGGTGGCGACCCCCCACACCGCCATCCTACTTGGCGGTCCCCCTCCATCCTCCCCCTCCAACCGCCACGTCGCCACCACCGCCACCCTACTTGGCGCGATGTCCCATTTTCTAGAATTTTGCCAAGCTTCTCCCCTCTCCCACAAATACTATTAAATTAATCCCGTTGGATGAAAATTTTTGGAAAAAAAATTCGTGCACTTTGGGAACAGAGTTTTTCGTTTAATACGAATCAAAGTTAATATTTTGATTAATAGTTTAAATTAGTATTATATACTATGTTACTAATTTAATTATACTTATGGTTATTATATTATGGATATTAGCAGTATATAGGAATACATATGACCAGTGGATATTATTTTTTATTATTAATTTATTATATTTTATAGGAAAAAAATAAAATAAATAAATATACTTATATATGATTTTCCCAAAAACAAATGGTGAATAAAATATGTGTTATTTCTAGAATTATATCATTTGGCATGGATCCCATATATATGTATTCTAAACTAAGTTTAGACATATTTTTTAGGAAATAACTATTTCGATCAACTAAATTTTTGTTTAAGAAAACTGAGTTTTTGCTCAAAAATATTTTTTTGAAATATTTTGTATTTACCCAAAATATTTTCATCATAAAACATAGATTCTACCTAAAATAATATTTTTGACATAACTTAGAGTTTTTGTAGAGAAATCACTTTTGGCTTTTTACGGTACTTTTTCCAAAAAAAATTATTTTTCCTAAATAAAATCTAGTTTTCAATTATTGTAAATAATTTCTAAAAATTACTATAGGTGTCTATCTCTACAACTTCTCCATGATTATCACCATTGACCACGATTACTCACGCGTTCCTATTTTCTCGCAAATTCAGGCCATGTTCGCATGGACCTCGGCTAATGGACAAAATATAACATCTCGATCATCGCACCACGCCAGGCGACACACCAGGCAAGACACCTTGCTTTTACTGTTTAATTTTTTGCTCAATATCATGCATGTTTTATTTCTTATAAGTTGTTCTTTCAAAATCCTATGTAGTTGCAAATTATTATATTTTAGTTTTCTTTATGTATTTAGCCTAGAGTTAAGGGACCACCTTTGTTTGTGCCGCATTCATGGGCCGACACTTGTATACCACGATGTCACGTGTCTCATATAGATTCGAACTTACGTACCGACCGTACATCAGTGCGTACATGACGAGCGTTAGGGTATAACTGCTAATATAATTGCCTAGAAGACTTAGCGGTTATTAGGAAAATCGTGGTGTGGATTCAGCACGAGTAGTGCAGGGAGAGGGTGAAGACAGTTATTAGGCGCAGGGGCTTTCACACCTTTACCTTCGTCTAGCTGCCATTTGTGACTCAGTCAAGAGCTAGTGGCCGTGCATTTATTTATTTTTCTCTAGATGCCACTAGTGCCTCGGTTTGAAACACAAATGTGTCGTACATTTACCCTCGTCTAGCTGCCGTTAGTGACTCATCCAAGAGCTAGTGGCCGTGCATTTATTTTTTTCTAGATGCCCCTTAGCTCTCACTCGAGTGCTAATGGGCCGTGCATTTACTTTTCTCTAGATGCCACTAGTGCCTTGGTTGAAACGCTAACGCGCCGTGTTTCTAGTCTCGAGAGCCCTTGTGTGGAACGTTGTCTTCAAATTGCATTTCACATAGAATGGTTAAGGACCTTTATTTATGTAGTCACATTTACTTTTCTGTTGAGCTTTATTATTCAGTTATTGGCATGATATTATGTGTCTTGTTACATCCCTCTGAGGACCTGGTTATCTCGCCAGGTGTGTGCTATTATCTTTCGCAGGTGTTCTAGCTCTAGCCGTGGTCATCGCTATTTCTTCGAGGATGATTGCAATTGGATCGCCTTCGCTTTGCTCGCCAAACTTATTTCATTTTCCATGTATTTTCTTTTACTTGTTGGTAGTGGATTTGTCTCCGCCCAACATATTGTATCAAGATAATTCTTTATCATTATATGATATCTTTTATTCATTTATTTTTGTGTGGATGAGATTAGTTATGGTTCTATTGCATTTTACAGCTTATGTATTCATACAAGGTTTCCATATATTGGAGTATACTTCGTATGAATACAGCTGGCATGTCTATGTTCCTAGTCCTACGTAGTTTGGGACTGGGGCGTTATAGCAGTCATCCAGGGCCCCCTTTGCCAGTGTGCATTTCGTACAGCCCTCACAGGAGTCGGTCCGAGTGGAGGAACTCCGTCGTCAGCTTACTGAGCTACATGACGAACTATTATGGAGGATTGCGGAGCATCAGACGGACGATGCGGACCTCATCGCACGATTTGATATGCTCGAGCGCACCATTAGGGAGACAGGCGAGAGGACGGATCGTGTCATTCAGGCGGTGCAAGAGAGGGTCACTACCAAAATACAGTAAATTGGCGACGGCATTTTAGCGACGGAATAAATCCATCGTCAGTAGCGACAGACTACCGACAACCTGACGACGACTTTCCGGCTTATCGCGTACCAATTTTTTTTAAGGGTGAACATCCGTCGCCTATCCATCGGCAAACCGTCGGTAAAACAGCGACGGAATAAAAATCCGTCGGCAAGTAGTCACTCGGTAGTCACTAATTGGCGAAAAAATGTTAAAAAATTGCAGGAAAATATCACTAGTTGGCAGAGAAATTGACGACTACTTAGCGACGGATAATCCGTGCCCAGATGATGGGATATTAGCGACGTACATACCGTCCGTCGCTAAGTGGTCAATAAGTGGATGGAAAAATTTTAAAAAAATTGCGTGAGATTAACGATTAAGTAGCGATGAACATTCCGTCGACCATTCGACATTTCACGGCGGAGTAGCAACGGATTTTATCCGTTGCTAGTCCGTCGCTAAGTCAAAAGCCTAGCTTAAGTTGAACCGATGGGGAAAAATTTCATTCCCCCAATTTTTTCTCTTTCCTCTCTCTCTCTTGGACGCGTACGATCGAGGTAACTCTCTCTCTCTCTCACTTGGATGGCAGTGGGGGATGAGGGGAGCCGACGGTGGTGGGAGGGGGCGGGCAGCGGGGGGTGGGGGTGGGGGTCGCCGTGGGGGGTACTAGCGGTGGTAGGGGTCGCCGTAGGGGGTGCTGGCGGTGTTGGGGTGGGGGTGGTGGGAGGGAGCGATCAGCGATGGGGGCTGGCCGCGGGGAGGCTGGCTTCGGGGGGTTGGGGGTGGGCTGTGGGGGGGCTGGCCGGGGGGGTTTGGGGGGGCTGGCCGCGGGGAGGCTGGCCCCGGGGGGTTGGGGGTGGGCTGCAGGGGGGGGCTGGCCGGGTGGGGGAGTGTTTGGGGGGGCTGGCCTCGGAGAGGCTGGCCTTGGGGGGTTGGGGGTGGGCTGCGGGGGGGGGGGGGGGGGGGGGGGGCTGGCCGGGGTGGTGGAGGGTTGGGGGTGGGCTGCGGGGGTGGGGGGGTTAGGGTCTGGCCGCGGGGGGTCGGAACACACACACACACATACACAAATACACACACACACATATATATATTTGGCACACACACACGCATATATATTCGTCGCACACACACACACACATATATATATATATATATATATATATATATATATATATATATATATTCGGCACACACACACATATATATATATTCGAGGAGTATATATATATATAGAGAGAGAGAGAGGAATATATATAAACTTTGGACCGAAACCAAAATCGAATAAGTAAATTTAGTATATTGAAACCGAAACCGAACCGAATTTAGTATCGACCGTATCGGTCTATCGGTTTGGTATAGGCTGTATCGGATTAGTTTCGGTTTGGCTTCTAGGGCAGATTATCCGGACCAACTACCATGGCCCCTACGTCAATTTCTCTGAGGTGCCCCAAGACTTTCAGTACCTCTGGCTCGATGAGATGAGGGTATATATATATATATATATATATATATATATATATATATATATATATATATATATATATATTGTGGTTAATTATTAGTTACACTTTAATCAAACATTTTTTTAATATCGTGATAATTGAATTTGTATGTCAGAGGACCAACTGGTGGCCTGCCCATCGTGAGGAGGCGATCCGCAAGACATATAGAAGCGCCGCCAGGAAGAAGATCCGGGATGCGGTTCATGACCTTCAAATGGCGCATTCGAAAAAGGAGTGGCTCCGGCAGGACTACTATGAGCAGATGTTGGAGAAGATGGATACTCCTGCCTTTAAGGAGAAATCGAGGAAAAGCAAAAGCGAACCGACGGGCCGCGGGGCTACATACGGGGGGATCAAAGCCCCACGCAGCAATGCTTGCAGATTTTGTGAGATACCGCAAATTCATTCACTATCTAATTCGGTACAATTAATATACTTAATTAATTAAATTCTACAAATATTTCGTATGCAGACCCAACAAGCGTTGAAGGAGAAAAAAACCTGCTGACTCGGTCACCATGCATGATGTATTCCAGCATGTCCACAAGAGGCGGAAGGACGGGAGCTTCGTCGACGAAAGGGCCAAGGCGACAGATGTAAGTACTTACGTTTATGAGATTTATGTTAGAATTATAAGTATTCAGACAATAACTTAGGTAAACTTAGGATTCAGACAATAACTTAGGTAAACTTAGGATTCAGACTATAACTTAGGGTAACGTAGGATTTAGATTATAACTTAGGTAAACTTATTGTATAATAAACACATTCATTTGATAGGCTGCGTATCATGAGGCCCTTAGTCGGATTCAGCCATCTGCTCCCGAGGATGTCGGCAAAACGACGCCCATCGGGACGCCCTCTTCTACGGCCACTCGCTATGACGACTTATTCGTAGATACCGTCGGCGGCTATAGGAAAGGGCGCGTGTACGGAGTCGGCTCCCTGGCTAATTTGCACTCGACGATTCTGAGATTTCACCTCCCCCGCCTCCTCCCGCAGCCCCGGTAGACGATGATGTGAGGTCTCAGCTTGTACATCTGAACGAGGTGGTGTCGGAGATTCGAACGCAGTTGTCCACGTTCCTGCATCCTTCTACTGGTGCTGCCAGTCCGTCTGCAGTCCGTCTACTGGTGATGCCGGGTACTTCTAGTGTTGTCGGTCCTTCTTCCGCCGGGCATCTTTCTTTTGACCCTGCTGCCCCTATCGTACCGTCTCCTACTTTGACGGCCCTCCTTGACATGATGACGCCAGAGCAGTTGCGCCAACTTCCAGGCCATGTCTTCGAGGAATTTCTGCCGTACTTGGTGGACGAGTATATGAGTCGGGAGTAGCAGGGAGTACCACCACCAGCGAACGATCGCACCCCTCGTCGTTGATGTTTGTATTTATGGGATTATTTTGTTTGTGTTACTAGATATTGGATATTTTGAAAAATGTTTAAATATTGAATATTTGTGTGTTTTGTGTGAACAATTTGAATGCTTGGAATTATTTTATTTGTGTTGGTGGATATTGGATATTGGGAATTGTGTATATTGGGAATGCTCATTTTATTTGTGTTTTTGTGGGAACAATTTGTGTGTTTATTTGTGCGTTTTGTGTGTGATGCCTGATTGGAATTGTGTATATTAGGAATGCCCAGTTTTATGCTATTTTTTCAAAAATTTCTCAGCTACCAACGGACTGGCGACCAATTTCTGACGGACGATCCGTCGCTAACTGGGGGATTCCCAGTTAGCGACGGATGCGCGACTAAAAGCCGACAGATTATTCGTCGTCAAGGTTCTGGAAATATGAAAAATTCACAGGACAGGGCCGACGGATATTTCGTCGGTATGCCGTCGCTAATAGTCGGTAAAACATTGACAATGGATAATCCGATGCTAAATAGGCGACCGATTGGCGACGGTTTAGCGACGATTCACAACAGAGTAACGACGGATTATCCGTCGCCAAAGTTCTGGAAATATGAATAATTCACAGAACGGGGTCGACGGATATTCCGTCGCGAATCCGTAGAAACTTAGCGACCACTCGCGACTGATTGGCGACAGAATTTGCGTATCAGAAACTCTCTGATACGCATTTACCGAGTATATTTCGACGGATTAGCGACGGAAGTAACGTATCAAAAACTGTTTGATACGCAGTTACCGACCACATAGCGACGGATATGTCCGTCGGTAAGTGATACGTCATTACTTCTTTTGATACGTGATTTGACGGTAATCCGTCGGCAAGTCGTCACAAACTGCACGAGTATGGTTGACGGCAGTCCGTCGCTAATTCGTCGCTTGGCGACAACTTGCCGACGGATTGTAGTTAGCGACGAGGCTTTTCCCGACGACCTTTTTTAACCAATATCCGTCGACCATCCGTCGGTAAATACATTTACCGACGGATTTTTGACGGATATAGCCGTCGCTAAATCGATGAATTTTTGTAGTGGGTGGATCTTGTCGTTCACGCGTTGTACGGGTCGCAGGTGGCCATTGGTGAGCAGGTTTCGAGGCTGGCAGTTGTTATTGATTCCACCAACTCCAGACTGCTAGCCATGGAGCAGACACTTCCTGGTCGTGCGTCGGCATCCACACCGACTGTAGCGGTTCCACTGCCTCCTCTTCCTTCTACTGATGAGTCGTCACCGGTGATGCTGACCTCGGCGCAGTATAGGTTCATGATGTCCCAGATACCGGGACTGCCTACTCCTCCTCCTCATCCTGACCAGACGTAGTAGTCCTTTATTGGACTTATTCATTTGTTGTGTTGGTGACCTATTGTTGGGTCTTTATATATTTATTTTATACTCTTACTTACAATTTGTGTTATGTTATGTTGAATATTATCGGACACACTTTTTATAGCTATTTGGTAGTAAATTTGTACCCACCCGGCTATTTTCTGTCTTTTTTATCGTTAGATTCTATTTATTTGATTATTGGTAGTGCATTTTTATCATTTGTCTCTATATTAGTTTACCGGTGATGAGTGTTCCACCGAAGGGGTCGGCAAATCCAGGAAATTCTACGGAGGGTTGCTCCAGGTCTATTATTTGCAAACTGTCACTTTAAATGCAGGTACAATACTTTATAATGTAACTGTCATTTATATAAAAAGAATACTGAATTCTATTTTTTTTACTTTTTTTGGGAGTTAGCGACGTTTAGCGACGCTCAGCGATGCTTTGCGACGCAAGCGTATGTCGCTAAGGTGTACCGGAACGTTGTAAACCTGAGAATCAGAACGTCACTGAACGTCGCAAAAATGCTGACGTGGTAATATTACAGGTCAGCAACTTTAGTCAGGCAACGTCACTATCATCGTCGCTAAGTTCGTATCAATACGTCGCTATGCAAGTATCGTAACGTCACTGGATGTCGCCAAACGTCGCTAAAATGTTGACATGACAATCCTAAATTGCCAGATATGGAGTCGCTAAACGTCACTAAACTTTGCAGTTTACGTCGCTAACAGTTGAAATGTCAGCGACAATTAACAACGAATTTGTACGTCGCAGATTAGCAACGCAATGTCGGTAAACGTTGCTACTTGTGAAAAAATCTAGCGACGTGCTGCGTTGCAGACTTACGTCGCTATAGCAATGAACAACGACGTTTCTATAGTTAGCGACCATGTTTTACGTGACATTGTCAAATCGTTGCTAATTTCGTCGCCAATTTATTTTAGCGACGCATTTTTGATCTTTAGCGACGTCATCTGGAGTCGCTAATGTGACATATTTTGGTAGTGTATATGCCTTGGCTGATTATCTTCTCCCCATTAGCTACTTGAAGTTCAAAAGGCCTGTTATCATGGACAGTGATGCCCAATCTCTTGTTGAATCCTGCATCTATAAAACTATGAGTAGACCCTGAGTCTACTAGGATGATAACTGGCTTATGCTGTATAGAACCTCTTAGCTTCATAGTTGAGTGGTTCAAACTTCCTGACTGTGCCTATAAAGAAATTTCATACAAAATCTGATTACTAACAATACCAGTATCTGTATCCTCTGTTGTTGTGGTGTCTTCATTACTGATCTATGCTTCTAAGGTGTCATCATTAGAAACAAGCATAAACAGCTTCTTCTCTTTACACTTGTGCCCTCTAGTCCATTTGTCTTCACACATAAAACATAATCCTAAATTCTTCCTTCTTAATATTTTCGCTGGTGATATAGTATTTGGTGCAGATGCTGGATTATTTTGTGCTCCTGTGTGTGAGTACCAATACTTCTTCATAGTCTCATGTCCTGAAGCTGTAGGGGAGTTGGTAAGTTCTGGGCTTTTAACATGATAGCTAGCATTCTTGTAAATCTTATTAACTGCTAAAAACTTAGATTCATACTATCTAGCTACTTGCATAGCTGTAGGTAAACTGACAGGTCTAGCTGTTTGAACTTCAAATCTAATTTCCTCTTTGAGACCCCCTATATATTGACTGATCAAACAAGTTTTAAGGAACCCATACACCTTATTTGACAATTTCTAGAGTTGTAAGGTATATTCCTGAACCGAACCTTCATGTTTCAAGTGTAACGTGTTTAAGATCAATAACATGATATGTGAACTGCGATGGCCCAAATTCCATCCTAATAGAGTGACATAATTCGTCCCAAGTAAGTAATCCTCATTTGATTTTAAGCAACCAATCAAACCAATATGTTGCAGTGCCTTGTAACTGGACTGAACAAATTTTAACTCTGTCCCATTCAGGAATTGAGTAATAGTTGGAGTAATGTGTAACTCGTAATAGCCACCCCACATATTTGTCCCCATCAAACTCAGGAACCTTTAGTCTCACTGAAGACTGTCCCCAAGTTGGTCCCTATTGTTGAAAATTATGATGTGATCCCAATTGTATGGGAGTAGGCATCGAGGGTGAAGGCATACCAAAATTGTGTCCTCCAGCATTATTTGTACTGCCTCTATAGTTTGCATGTGGCACACTCTCTCTCATTTGTATTATCAGATACAAATGGGGGGAAATTTCCCATATTTGTTCCAAATTGGGGAACATTAGAGTTTGACAAAGGAAAGGACACCAAATTAGCTGCAAATTGGTGTTGTGACACATTTCGGGTAGGCATAGAAGGTGTCATGTTCGGGAGACTCGATCCTTCATCACTGTCTCTCCTTGATCGAACAACTTCTTCCATGAATCGATCAAGTTTACTACTGAGTTCAACCACAGTACCTTCAAGTGTCGTGAATCCCTGCTCCTCGACACGGCAGTGTGATGCCTCTGGCGATCCCCGGCGAACACTCTGGCCGCTCGTGCTCCTCTCTCGACTCGTCTCCGCAATAGATTCGAGAGTCTCTGATACCAAATTGGTGTGACCTTGACCTGCAGAATTCGAATTGCTAGCGAATCTAGTAGAGATCACCATGGATGAAACTAAATTGACAAGAATTTCTTGGGATTATTCTAGAAATTTGGGGAAAAAAGAAGTTTTATTCAAATGACTATTTCGCGGGAAATTCTGTTACAAGGAAAAATAAACTGAAATTGACATAGCATTCTCATGTTTTTATTACACTTCTCCCTTTCCCTATTTATACACGTTTCAAGGCTATCCAGCTAGTTACTGGAATGCCCCTTCCTATTCAAATGAGGCAGCTTACAAACTGATGTATGTGACTGCGATCTCGAACTAAGAGCATCTCCAACCCTATTGTGACTTTGGAAAAAAGTTGTTGCCACATAGGAATGACAAAATTTTATTCAAAGTTCTTCTCCAATGCAATTGTCAAGTCAATTGTGAAGCTTATGTGGCAAAAATTAAAGAAGACATTGTGAAGTTGATTGTCTTGTTCTAGACAATGCACTTGACAATGTCTTCTCTTCCATATCATCAATTATGAATAAAAAATATTAGAAAAAAGAAAGAAGATGAGTAGTTGTCTTAAAAGTTGGAACAAAAGAAAATATCTTAATACTTTATCTTCCAAGTTCCAAAAAAAGTAACATTTCAATACTTTTGCATTGGAGAGAGTTTTTCTATCTCATTGTCTTTTGAGATATAATTTTGCCACAATAAACAAGACATTGTCTTGTGGCTCATGCCACATAGGAGCCACCTAAGACTCACAACATTTAACAAGACAATAGGGTTGGAGATGCTCTAACGCTGGAAGCTTCCTGCAGCTACTGGAACATGGCTACTGCTAGAATTACTGATATTAGTGCATCTACTAATACGGGAGCAATAGTGTATCTAAAAAATCTGAGTTCAAAAAATATATATATTAAATTTGTTATTAATTGGAGATAATAATTTTCTCTTAATTGGAATCTCACTTTACTTATCCTCTTTTACTTCTTTTACTATAGTATCTATGAGTCTATAAGTATTTATATGCCTAGCCCTGCGCAAATATGATTCCAGATACGGGAGCAAGCTACTGAGGTGATGCAAGGCTATGAACTAATGCTGGAAGCTACCTGCAGCTACTGGTACTGGAGTACTGCTACCAACTTCTACCACTGTCTGATACTGATACTCTGTCTACTGATACTGATACAGTGATACTCAAAGAACTACTACTACCACTGCTACAGGCCTAGACAGGCACCAGGCACTCAAGCCACATTATTGGGGAACATTTTTAGGTACATATTATAAGGAGTTTTTTTGATAATCCTATTGTTAACCTGGAGGAGGAATTTTTTTTCGATAAGTCGGAGGCGAACGACGTGGTTTCTGTTCCCGTAGGTGAGGATTTTTTGATTGATTTGTGAAGATTTTTTTTTCTGAAAAGATATTCATTTCTAGAGTTTTGGATAATTGAATCTTAGATTTGAATAAGACGAAAAAATATCTAATATCTTACTTAGCTACATTAATAAGTAATATATTTAAATATAAATGTTAACTTTAAAATTATAAATTTTATATTCAAATAAGATTAAAGCTTTTCAAATATTATATTTTAAAGGTTATATTTGGATGAGATTAAATTTGAAAAATATCCTAAATATTAAATTTTATAATTTGGATAAGATAAAGATAATAAAATTTTAAATAATGTATAATCATTTTGCACACGCAACTGGTGACTGACTAGTAGTCATTTTAATGAAAATTGCAATTAGGGGTGAGCATTATTTGGTTTAAACCAAGAGAACCGAACTGAATCGAATAAGAGTTTCGGTTCAGTTTGAAAAATCGCTTCGATTTCATTGAAAATATAAAATTCCTCGATTTCGATTTCGGTCCCAAACCGAAAACCGAATAAAACTTAAGCAATTATATATTAAAAAAACCCTCAATTTTATGCATATTTTATAATTAAAAATGTATATTTGTGTATATTTAAAACAACAATTATATGCATGTGTTTTAAAGTCAAACTTTAATAATTTTACAACCAATCTAACTTGTGGCCAACTTTGAAATACAACGAACATATGTTTTTAATTATAATTTACCCAAAATTCTAACTTTTGATCGTACCCATCAAACAATAAAAAAAAGGCCCAAGTGAAAAACCGAACCAACCAAATAAACTGAATTAAAGTCAAACTTTAATAATTTTTACAACAAATCTAACTTGTGGCCAACTTTGAAATACAACGAACATATGTATTTTTTTAATTATAATTTACCCAAAATTCTAACTTTTGATCGTACCCATCAAACAATAAAAAAGGCCCAAGTGAACAAACCGAACCAACCAAATAACTGAATTGATTATCGGCTCTGCTTCGGTTATGGCTAATATGATTCGATTTTGATTTTGGATTTTTAAAATTTCGGTTTATTTAGTTTGACTAATTTTGTTTAGTAGAAATTGAATAAACCGAACGCTCAATCCTAATGACCATGTAAATATGTACTACAGTGAAGGGTACATAAACTCTCACATTTCTAGTGTTCATGATTTAATATAGTTGTTAAATAAGAGGGAAAAAAAAAAAATTGTTGTGGAGAGAGAATCCAAAGCTCCAAAGAAAAATGTTCATGTTACTTTGAGCCCCAAATGATATGTTACCAACCTTACCTGTGTACTGGCAGTCTGGCATGCATCACAAAGGGTAATTAGCTTGGATGGTTTTCCTTGACAATTACCTTAGCTGAAGTGTCCGAGATGGGAGGCCCGTCCTAATCGGAATGAAATTGTATTTTTTTTTCATGGGGAAATCGGAACAGTGGACTCAAAAATATTGGGAAGCATCATAAAAGTGCGACAATTAAACAAAAAAAGGAAAGTTGGTCAAAAAAAAAAATTTATGTCAGACAATAAAAACAATTCCTTCATTAAACCTATGTTTGAAGGAAGATAGTTTGAATTATACTCTTAATTATAGTTGGCAATTTACTGTGCTAATATCACAGCAATCACTGGAATACTCAAATCGAATAAATCAAAATTATAAAAATTCAAAATCGAAATCGAAATAAAATTAGCCATAACAGAAACCGAACTAATAAACGATTTGGGTTTATTCGATTTGTTGGGTTGAACTATTTTTATTGTTTAATGGACATGGCCCAAAGTTGCAATTATGGTTAAATTATATAAAAAAAATATTTTTGATACATATGTTTGTGCATTTCAAAGTTGGACTAATTGTTAAATTATCAAAATTTGGTTTTAAAAGACATACATAGAATTGTTGTTTCACAAATCGACAAAAATATACATATTTTAAATCATAAATATGCATAAAATTGAGGGTATTACATAAGTTTTATTCGGTTTTTATTTTTAACTGAAATCGAAATCCAAAGAATAGGCGATGCTCTACATTATTTAACAAAGGGAAATTTTCATAGAAAATATCAAAGTTTTATGAAACTAAGCTAAAAGAATAAAGTTCTCTGCGAAATTGTAAAACAAGCACTAAAACGTCTAATTGTGGAACGTTTTTTCTCACGATATGCCAAAAGTTGTATTGAGAAAAATATTACACAAAACTCTACCAAGGAACGGAAATTTTCATAAAAAATATTAAAGTTTTGTGAAATTGAGTTTCAAGAATAAAAATTTGCGAAATTGTAAAACAAGCACTAAAATATTCTATGTTAGGACGTTTTTCTTGAGACTGGAGAATTAGTTTTCCATTTGTTGGCATTAATGATACTAATAAAAATTAAAGAAAACCCTCTTGTGTAAAAAAATGCCATGGTAGGACATTATTATATTATTATTAAATTATATATATTTGGCAATGTTATAGAACCATCCGGATGGTTTCTTATAGAACCATCCAGGTGGTTTTATATTATGGAACCACTCTATATTACATTGATTTGATTGGAATTGAGTGGATAAGATTAAACGGGGTGGAGTATAGACATTTTGATCTCAACCATCTAATTCTAATACAAGTTATATATAATATATATATATATATATATATATATATATATATATATATATTATATATATATTTATTTTCAAAACAGTTTATTGAAAAAGTAGAGGTGGCTCAAAAAGAGCATTACAGACTGTTCCAGAGGCAAAAAACAAAAATGGCCCTGGTACGCTAAGTAGGAAATACAAAAGTTGTAAAAGCTAAAATTCAAATTTCGGAAAGCCGAAGTTTCAAATTTTTGAAATTTTGAAAATGCGTGGGCCTCAGCCCTATGGAGGTGCGGGCACGAAGCCCTAAGGAGCGGGCGCACAACCCAATGTCACGCAGCCCGAGAGTGGGGGGGGGGGGGGGGCACTCTGCCCGAGGGGGGGGCGCTCTGATCGAGGGAGCCTCGCCCCCCCCCCCCCCCGGCGCGTCGCACGAAGCCTGGAGGGATCCGGCGGGGGAGGCCGGCCCTGAGCGGCGCGGACGGAGACGGTACGAAGGGGAGGCTGGGCCGGGATGCTCCGGCGGGGGAGGTCGAGAGAGGGGCGGGGGCTCCGACGAGGAAGGCCAGCCCGACGAGGGGTGCGCACAGGAGGACGGGGTACGAAACTTCGGCGGCCGTCGGAACGTGTGGGCGTGGTGCGAGAGAGGGGGGGGGAAGCGGAGGGGAGAGAGCGGAGAGGGGGGGGGCGGGGGAGGGAGCTGGGGGCTCGACCTCCAAGCGGTCGCCTACAACCGGCGGGGGAGGGGAGGGTCCTCCAGCATGCGGCGAAAGGATCGCCGGAGCTCATAGCGGGGAGCGGACGACGTGGGCGGCGGCACCGCAGGCGAGGATCCACCGACCGACGCCATGGAGGACGCAAATACAAGTTATATAACAAGTTATATATATACAAGTTATATATATATATATGCCGAGAGGGAGGAGGGAGGGAGGGAAGCGGAGGGGGGGGGAGAGCGGAAAGGGGGGCCGGGGGGAGGGAGCTGGGAGCTCGACCTCCAGGCGGTCGCTACCAACCGGCGGGGGAGGGGAGGGTCCTCCAGCACGCGGCGAAAGGATCGTCGGAGCTCATAGCGGGGAGCGGACGACGTGGGCGGCGGCACCGCAGGCGAGGATCCACGACCGACGCCAGGGGAGAACGCAAATACAAGTTATATAATATAAACATATATGTGTGTGTAATTCTATATATATATAAAGGGTTCAAAATATATTATATATATATAATATAGATAATATATATATATATATATATATATATATATATATATATAAAGGGTTCAAATTCTACTATGTTAATTTTTTTTACAAAAATGAAAGGCATTTTTTCGGTTTGTTTAAGTAATTTTGGTCATTTGTTTTAAGAATGATTTTTTTTATGTCGGTTTTTCTCTAAAAATATTATATATTCACCAAACATGAAAATTTAATTTTTCAGAAAATTTATAACCGAAAATTGATTTTCAAAATATAGAATTTTTGACTACATGGTATTCCACGTACAAAAAAGTGGAACGTTTGTATCCGAAACACCAAAACTTTGACTATGGGTACTTGTGGCAAACTCGCCTCCACTGAAGCTCGAACTCCTGACCACTTGGGCCGCATGCATCACTTAACCACTAGGCTAGGGTCATTTGCTATTATATATATATATATATATAGATATTATATATTATATATATATATATATATAATATATATATATATAGTTTTAAATATTACTATTCATATAACATAAGGGCACCACAAGTTTTACTGGGGGCGTCATTTTACTAGGGGGCGTCCCAGGTTTGAGGAACTTTACTGGGGGCGTCCCAGAAATTACTTGGGGGCAGCCCAATATTAGGGTTTTCTCTCTCCTTTCTCCTCCTCTCCTCCTCCTCCTCCTCCTCCCTCCTCCTCCTCCTCCTCCTCTTCCTTGCTCCGCCGAGCAGGAGTGTTCTCCGGCCTAGAAAACAAGAATTGAGGAAGTTAGGGTTCCTGTGCGAGCAGGTGCTGCTCGTCGACGTTACGTCGACCACGGCGGAGCAGCCGATCGGCAGTGCGGGGTGACGCACAGGCCTGCCGGCGTCGAGGACGGAGATCGGTCTTGCCGGAGTGTGCTGCCCCCTCCTTCTTCTTCTCCTCCGAGGACTGCCAACTTGTTGGGCCTAACATTATGTTAGGACTGCCAACATACTGGCAGTCCTCGGACTGCCACTAGTTGGCAGTCCTAACAATGTTAGGACTGTCAACCCGCTGGCAGTCCTAACATATGTTAGGAATGCCAGCAGGGTGGCAGTCCTAAGACTGATTGGTGTGTGCCCCAAGTAAAAAATTTTGATGGCAAACTTGTAATTTTTCAAAAAATTTTGGGATAGTCCCAAGTAAATGTTGTGGTGCCCTTAGAAAAGCCCAGATTAACTCATCCAAAAATGTTGGGTTTCACATGTACTATTTGTTTTGTTTTGCTAAAGGGACATCAGTCCAAGACCTATCTATTGGTCTTGTTTTTCTACAAAAAATAGGACATAATTTTATGATGTTCCACACACCCAAAAACTCAGTACTACTACGGAAGATGCTTGGGCAACTTTGTGTTGTGGCCCACATGTTAGTCAGCAATATTTGTCGATTTACTTTTGTCTTGGTCCCATATGAACTAAAATTAACCCATATCGGTTGATGGGCATTATGCAGTGATTTAAATTCTGAAAAGACCATTCTACTAAGTATAATTTTTTTGGCTAAATTATAACTTGATACTGCCACATATTTCAAATGTTCAACCTAATATCATAATCTTGATAGTTAATAATTGATACCTTCTCTCAACTAATATTTTCAAATTGGTACACACCGTCACCCTAACCGTTAGTTTCAACGTTTAATAATAATAATATAATAATAATAATAATAATAATTAAACTATCCTCCCCCCTTCAAAACCCTACAGCTGCCCAAAACTCCCTTTCCCACCCTCGCCACACCTCCTCCTCCCCCACCCTCGCCAACCCCTACCCCACACTGCAACCCCACCGCGCGTCGCACCACTCCCTCGCCGTCGCAACCCCACCGCACGGCGTCCCCCCCCCCCACATGCTCGCTCACGCCTCTGCCGCGGGCCACCCTCGTGTGCAGGCCTCCGCCGTGCTCCATCCTCCTGCGCTCACGCCTACGCTGCCGGCCGCCCCCGCGTGCTCACGGCTCTACGCGCGCTCTCTGCCGGCGGCCATTGCTGCCACTGCCATTGCTACTCCTGCTTGCGCTGTACAGCCCCTCCTCCGGCTGTCGCTGTCGGGGAAAGAGGAGGGCTAGCAGAGAGGGGGGATTGGGAAGAGTATTTTTTTGTCATTTTCTAGTTCGATTAATACCGTTCAGAGAGAGGATATCAAGTTGATACCTATCAAAGTTAAGGGTATCAAGTTGAACATTTGAAATAGTTTAGAGTATCATGTTATATTTAGCCAAAAATTAAAGTTGTTATTTTAATTAAACTTCAATAGCTACAAATAAACTAAAATTCAAACAGAAATGAAAAGGAAAAAAAGTCAATATTTTAAAGTGTTAGAAAAGAAAAAAAAAATACAGAAAATGTATTCAAAATATGTTAAAAAATTATGGCTTAATTGCAGCTTGATACCCTCAACTATTTCGGTTTTTCAAGTTCATATCCTAAACTTTTTACTAAACAACTTAATACCATCAACCATTTTACATTTTCAACTTTATACCTTAAAATTTTAAAAATCCGAAAGTACCATTGTACTTCCCTCATCCCCTCCCTCCCCTCACCCTCCACCCAACGCCACCCCCCTCCGGCCAGCAACCCACCCCCCCCCCCCCCCCCCCCCGTGCTGCCGCGGCCCACGAGGGGGAGGCGAGAGGGAGGGAGCACGGGGCAGGAGGAGGGGTGGCCAGAAGGGTGGGAGGGGCGGGTGGCTGGAGGGGGGGGAGCTGGGGGGGGGGAGGCAGGGCCGTTGGAGAGTGGGAGGGGGTTGGGAATAGTTTTTATTTTGAGAGGCATTATTGTCCATAAAAAATTCAGGGTATCAAATTGGAAAAAAAAATTTAGGGTATCAAGTTGAAAAACAGAAATAGTTGAGGGTATCAGGTTGCAATTAAGCAAAAAATTATTAGCAAAGATGAGCCTCAAACTTATGTTCTCCCATTTTAAAATCCAATGTACTACCCCTAAAGCAAGCTTATTGTGTACATTAGGAGGCTAAATTAATATATTTAGAAAGTAACCGTCCTACTTTGCTAGCGATATGCACGCACTTGACGGATGACACGGAACACGAGGGGGAAGAGGGGGAGGAGTGGGCGCGACGACGACATAGTCAGACACAGAGCAGAGACATAGGGCAGAAGGAGGAGGGGGAGGGGTGGGACTGTCACGTACCGCCGCATGTTTGTATAGACATGCACAAAAGCACACGCCAAAATGCATTTTTGAGCGCACCAAATTGCATTTTTGTGTAAAATGTCGTGTGTCTATTAAGAATTTATAGGGCAACATGGTCAAAATAGGTTGTCAAGGAATTGCAAGGTCAAACTAAAAAGTGGAAAAACAATAAAAATGGGCTGAAAATCAAACGTATTTATATATATTTGATGTGATGTAGACGCTGCTACAACTGTTTAAGTAAGACTTGGACAAAACAATGCATCACTTTATCTGTGTGAACGAAAGTTGTCATTACTCACGCGCATACCATAATAGCTATAGCCCCCCAACAAACGTCATGCTTTGCACAGAGGTTAGGGCTCAATTTAATGCGGCTGCCACCAACATTTAACTATTTATAAAAATAAAATTTCATATTAATATTATACAATAGTTTAAAAAAATTTAAGATCAATCGATATTTAGAACCTTGTGCAATCGCACATCTTATACTTTCTCACAAACGACCATGCTACTATCTTTAAATAAGTCACATCTCATTCGAACCCATTTTATCAGAACTGGCCTCCGTCTTTGGACGCGTATAGAGTTCAAGTCCTAAGTATATTTTATCAATATTTGATATCAATGCAGGCAACAAGAGATCGACAACAAGGGATAAGTGGTAAGAGACCCAAACAAGTGATGATCGATCCTAAACTTTGGAGGCCACGTACTGAAAATAGAAAAAAAATCATTAAAAATATCCAAAATAAAATTATAAATCAATTGTATTAAATCATAATTTTATAAGTAAATTAAAAAAATTGATACGATGGAGTGTTAAATAAGATGGACAAATATTCAAACAAAATTATAAGTAAATTGTAAGAAAGGGATAATAAATTGTAAGTGGATTGTAGTAAAAAAAAATCACAAACTGCTCTACCTTTGATCAGTTATAAATACTAGTAAATTTACGTATGTTACACGTAAAATATTTTTACTTTCTAGTATTGTTAAAAATAGTTTAAATATATTAATAAGAATTATATATATATAATATATATATATATATATATATATATATATTATATATATATTGAAGCAATGGGTAATTGTGGGGAACTCGCCTCCAGTGGGGCTCGAACTCCCGACAACTTGGGCCGCATGCATCTCTCTTAATCACTAGGCTAGAGGTCATTCGGCCCAAGTTGTCGGGAGTTCGAGCCCCACTGGAGGCGAGTTCCCCACAATTACCCATTGCTTCAATATATATATATATATATTATATATAATATATATTATATATATATATATATATATAATTTATTATAGATTTGTTTATATTTTAATTATAATTTGCTATAAATATATGTGAATAAAAGATATATATATCAAGTCGCATAATTGTTACTTACAAATGTGATCGAGTTGCCATCAAACGGACCAACATATTGTTGGGCGCGTGCGGAAGTGTTTGCCAACCCACCTGACCAAAATCAATTTTTGTCTAACGGACACCAAGCATAAGATGAAGACAAGTATATGGCGGTGACGTACGTCACTCGGACAAATTTAACCTTTAATAACTCAGATAAAATTACAAGATTGACAGAACTCACGTTGAACCCTTTGCCCTAAAAGGTTCAACACCCTCGTCACTCTCAAGAAGAAAAACAGAAGATTACATAATCTCCCTAATCGAAGTTGACGACTCCTCGATTAGATCTTCTTCTTCCTTCTGCCTTGGATGGCGAAGTCCTAAGAGCAAAGTACAAACTTTATCTTAGATTTTTCTTGTGGACAAGTACCATGAATCTCCGCTTTTGTATTTTGTGCTTATTCTTTGTGCCTCCAACCTCACCCCATATATATATGATGAGAAAAATATATTTTAGGTCATAATATGATTTCTTAATTTGAAAGCCCTCAAGAATCCTATTACAACTAAAATAGTCCATCAAGTAACCTATTTTAGATCTTAATAGGATTTCCTAAAATAAGAATTCTATTATATCTAAAATAGCAAAACACCAATTATGGACATCTAAATCTAATCAAATCAAATATTTAATAAGATTTGGATTCCACAAGTATGTCGTTAACAAATCCATACTGGACTCGAACAATCTCTTCCTCCAGTCTGATGAGAGGGTATTGACCCCATGGGTTCTCAACTGGACTCTATGCCTGTCGTTCCATGACAGAATTTTTGCTCCCCCATGCCATTGATCTTCGATCCCCCGAGTTGCTTTTCATCTTCCTTTGTCTCCAGCTCCTCGACTGTCATGTCGACACTAGCTGCCATGCGTAGCACCTCCTGCACCACTAGGATCCTGCCGATATCAATGACACGACCAAGACCAAAGTCCCTGACGATCAGTCTCAGCGTAAGTCTTGGCTGCTTGTCCCTGACTTTCGTCTTCCATCGAAAAGTGTTAACGTTCTGACGAGCTTCTTCACCCTCGGCTGGCCCTACCAAGCGAACGGTACGGTTCTCACAAGATTCGAACTCCTGAATCTGCCCACCTTCGTGTTCGAACTTGAAGTCCCCCATACACATGCGTCCTCG
>JANAVB010001928.1:0-36684 GCA_029216955.1 Iris pallida | reverse complement strand
ACTTGGCTCTACACAACAGAAGATGGTCGTACGCTTCGACCAACAGGCGTTCGAAGAGATGCTCTTTGAAGGTAGCACTGGCCCGGTCCAGAAGCGCCGCACCATAAAGGCTCGCAAAGAGTGGAGGCCAAAATCATTTGCTCCTCCGCAAGCCCTTGATGGGGTGCTCTCTATTGCTCAAGATGGCGAGAAAGACTCCCCTGCGGCCCCACTTAGACCGTAGACAACTCTGCTGTCCCCAAGTCGGCAGAAGAAAACACTATGATGCTGGACTTGCAGGGGCAAAGGAAACTCTACGCGATCCGAGCCGCAGAAGAGTATTAGCCGCAGGGAGAAAGCCCATGCGGCTACACCGCCGACCACATAAAGAAAACTCATGCGGCCACATCTGTCAGCCGCATAACTTATGCGGCTACAGTTGCCAACCGCACGGATGAGACTCATGCGGCTATTAAAGTCAATCGCTTGCAGAAAACCCATGCGGCACAGATGCCAACCGCATGCGGTCAGCCTGCACGGTCGTGACTCCTAACCGCATAAAGACTCATCCTACAACAAAAAACAGCCGCATGCAGACAGCCTGCACGGTACCCAACGCTAGCCGCATAGCATCCGTCCCACGCTTCTCTCGATCAGTCTTCGACCGGCTTTCATGCGGTCCTGACTCTGATCATTCTCTGGATGATATTCCAGACTCTGTGGTATTCGACTTCCTCCTATTACGCACCCACAAGTGCTAAAAGAAGGAAGTCTAAGGCAGCGCGGGCTCATCAAGTCCAGACGACTGCCCCAACCTCGACAATCGGGGGTCCCGCTGATTATCACGCGGGACTCTGATGGAAAGTTATATAAAACCACTCAAGTCCAGCCCCCGACGGCAAACAGACAAAGTGGTTCCTCTGACCTGCGTGAGGTTATCCTCCACAAACGCAAGGAAAGAGAAGGAGCTTGGGGTGTAAAGAGCCCTCACACGGACATCAATGTACCCAAATCATCGTCAACTGCTGTTGCAGCAACGCGCGGTGACGGAAGACCGGCCATCCGTCTTCCAAAGACTACATCACCCGAGCTCAGAAGACGAGGCACCTCCTGTTGTCTCCTGCAAGTCAGAAAGTTCTCGCCAAGGAAGAGGGAAGAAAACGAGCATCTCCAGCCCAAAGGTGTCAACTACTGCAGCTAAGAAACGTCGTCTAAAGGGTTATCCTCCACTGGAGTATTTCAACACACCCGTTCGAAGATGAAAACTGCTGCGGTAGGAAGTTCGTCGTCTGCAACATTGGGGGTCGTCGGAACTGGGGGTAGCACTCCTCCAAACATCCACGACAATCCGATATTCCAGGAATACGGACTGGAGGAAGCAAATCCTCCGACGGATACAACAGATACCGACGTCCCCAAGGACATCCTAGACGAAGCAACCTCCGAAGCCGGGGGTAGTGTTCCTTCCGAGTCTGAACCTGAAGAGAACATCCCACATATCCTGATGATTTCTCGATGCACGGGTACGACTCGGAGGGTACATCCTCCACCACTCCTTCTGTCACTCCTCATGTGAAGACGGTATTCATGACAGACAGCAATCAAGGCGGTTCCGGTGATCGCCAGCGCATCGACACTTTGGAGGCCATATTGTACGCCTTGGTCAAGTCTGTAGACGAGATCAAAGCGGCGCTTCCTAATCTGCAGGGGGTGACACCTGGCCAACAAGCACGGGTCCCCCAATCAACGTAGATTCAAATTCGGCGGCACCGAACCCGGGCAATAATCCTTCCGAAGTAACGGCTCCGACTGCGACAGATGAGACACGAAGTAAGGAGAGAAGTTCAAGAGCTCCGAGCCATGTTCCACGCCAGAGAAAACTCTCAAGACTTCAGAATACGCAACCATATCCTGCTGAATGGAGGGATGTTCCATTCCCACCAAGATATAAGCCGTTCAATATCAACCCCTATGATGGCAAGACCTCAGCAAGTCGGTCATCACTTACTTCGAGGTCACTACCGACCATCTGCCCCATGATGATGCTATCTTGACACGGTTATTCATTGGGGCATTGGAAGGAGTCGCCTTCGATTGGTACCGCAACCTGCCGGACAATTGCATCCATTCCTTCGCTGGCTTCAAACGCCTGTTCTTGGAGAGGTTCTATGAGGTAGGGCAGGATGTCACGATGTCTACCCTCATGGACGTCATTCAAGGAGAGAAAGAGCTGACGAGGAATTACATTGAGCGGTTTTGCCAAACCGCAATGAAGTTACCATCTGGCAACCCGGACTCCTCCTTGATCGAAATTTGCCAAAAGAGACTACTCCCAACAATCAGTCTCTGGATGGGCGAGAGTCAATTCAAGGACTGGAAGGCTTTTATCATTAGTGCTACAAGTGCCGAAGAACGATTAAAGAAGGCTCGCCAACTGGGATTACATATCTCAGAGGGAGAGAACAAGAGCAAGCGTCCCAGCACTACCAACGACAATGGGGGTAGCCCCTCCAACAACCGGGACAACAGAGGCAAGCAGGCTATGGTGGTCGATACAGCCCAGAAGCCTGAGTCACAACCTGCGGACAAACAATGGCCTCAAATCACTTACTCTTTGAAGACGGTCACGTCAAGCCTATCTTAGACATGCTCATACAAGGAGATAGGATTCAGTTTCCTCCACCAAGACGGGAGCCTCGGCCGGCTGATCTGGAGAACCCAAAGTTCTGCCATTACCACCGCTACGCCACCATGCTACGCACGACTGCTACCAACTGAAACGATATATCCAAAACCTCATCGATTCGAACGCTCTGGCCATCGATTTCGAGGAAGTAACCGTGGCAGCCAACATGGTGTCCGTACAATTCGGTAGCTTCCCTCCAAGAGACCCAGGACGGGGTTATACCCATCCCTCTGGCAACGATGGAGATTGCTAATCTCCCGCCTGCTCAAGCTGCTGGTCTAGTACCCCTCACCACCTCACGAGGGGAAATCATGTGGGTCCATCCGGACCTAGTCCACGAGGTAACTCAGTCCACTCCATCTTCTAAAAAGAAAAGTAGAAAAGTCAGATCCTGCCGTACCACCTCAGCAGATAAAGAGGAAGTCACGGCCGTTGTTACTCGATCCGGAGCACAATCTCAACCTGTGGCTGAAAACTCGACTGATGATCATCCGCCCATTACCACGGATGCTCCGGGACCGGCTCAGCCTTCGACGACCGACAAGCCTAGGCCGAAGAAGACTCGCTTCGACAAATCCCTCCGAAAGGAAACATCTCAAGGGCTGGAGAGGCCCTACAACTTCGACATCTTGGCGCAACTGGCCAATACACCGGCCAAATTCTTATATGAACTCTGAGGCTCTCAAAGGATGTCGCACAGCTTTGAGCGATGCACTTCAAAATGCCGACGCGTACCTGGCTCAGGTCAACCTCACGGGAGAAAATCAGCCGCAGACCTCCAAGACAGTGCCTGTATGGGAGCAATGCCCAACATCGTCTTCACTCCACAAGACATGCTCATCAAGACTAATCTACACGATCGTATTATACTACACAGGATACAATGGCGACATAAAGGTGGACCGGATGCACATTGACCCTGGGTCTTCCATAAGCATCATTCCAAAAGACTACTGCATCATCTTCGCATCCCGATGCATCCTGACCCCTACAATACCGCCATCAGCGGGTTCAATTCGGGCAGGAGCTACCCAATCGGAAGATCCGTCTGAAATGTCAGATTGGCGATCTCCAATCAGAAGTCACTTGCTACATCATAGATGCCGACACTTCATACAACATCCTTTTGGGGCGCCCTTGGATACACGATTACATGATCGTGCCTTCCACGCTATACCAATGCTTCAAATATGTCGACAAGCACGGCTTCGTGAGGACAGAATTTGCTGACATCGATCCCTTCAAAGGGGTCGAATCTTATTACTCGGACTCCTACCTATACGAAAAGTCGAAGAGGCACCTTGAAGGAGGAAATGAACAAACTGATGTTGAAGCAACCACGGGATCAGAAGAACCTCTGACAATCCACCTCCAGGCTCGCAAGCCAGGCAATTCCGTACCCCTTACGGCCACGCTGCGTAAGGACGCGATCAGCCTCTCGGCACAGGAAGAGCAGTTGAGAATCCGGCTGCCAAGGTCCGGCCAAGTGCCGAGACCCACAACAGGGCCACTGACAATCAGATTACCGAGAGTCGGTCAACCCCAAACGGAGAAGCTCAATCCCTCCGATCGGCCACTGACGATACGCCTTCCCAAGAAGGGTCGTCACCCCGATGAAAGGTCTGACACTTCTAGTGAACCATCCACTCCTCGCTCCACGTCAAGTGCCAAACTGGGGGTCGCTAGTCCGCCAACAACTCCACGATCTACTCCATCAACTGAACCCCTGATGATCAAGTTGCCCAAATCATCCTCTCAGTCTGCATTTACACAGGGGGTGGCTGAAGAAGAGTTGGAGCTGGCCAAGTATGTGGCTGCTCACACTGAGACTTGTTCATGTTGCCCATCAACGGCAACTTCCTGAAGAAGTATTACGTCCGAAACGACATCTAAAAAAAAATCCCTGATGATTGAGTTATGTACCCCCCGGTACCGCTGAACTCACATTCGCCTCCAAATTTCCTAGATTGGTGAGTTATGTCCCCCCCGGTACCGCTGAACTCACATCCACTCCAGATTATCTAGTCATGTACCCGCTGGTACCACTGAACTCACATCCACATTCTCTCCAGATCACCGAGTCATGTACCTGCTGGTACCGCTGAACTCATATCCACAATATTCCAGATTTTTGAGTCATGTACCCTCTCGTACCGCTGAACTCATATCCCAAATTCCCAAGTCATGTACCTGCTGGTACCTCTGAACTTACACTTTTCCAACATTCATGGATTGTCGAGTTATGTGCCCATCGGTACCCCTGAACTTACATCCCGGTCACTTTTGAAAGAAAGTCATGTAAATCATACCGCTGAACTTTCTTCCTACAAGAGATCCTCCCTCATGATCTAATACCTGCACTCCCAGTGCACAACAAAGGTAACAGATCCACAAATTTCCAAGAGACCATGTCCTCATCACCTCTGAGTCGTCTCATTTCTGCCAAAAATAAATCACCCCTACATAGAATTTCCATGTCCTCATTACCTCTGAGTTATTCTACGTACCCCCCTTCATTGAGCCCACTCCTGTCATGTCCTTATTACCTCTGAATGGGAAGGCTCCGTCGAAGAAACCTTCATACTTGCCATGTCCTCATTACCTCTGAGTAAGTATGATGATCCCCTTTCGACCTATTACCTGTACCCACAACCGGAGTACGCCAAGGGTAATGGGTCCACAAATGTCCTCTGTTGACCACAAATGTCCTCTGTTGACCACAAATGTCCTCTGTTGACCACAAATGTCCTCTGTTGACCACCAATATCCTCCGTCGAGTTCGCTCCTGCCATGTACTCATTACCTCTGAGTAGGAAGACTCTACGTTCAAAAAAACTTTCCTACTTACCATGTCCTCGTTACCTTTGAGCAAGTATGTCAGTTTTCTTTCAACTTATTATCCGTACCTAAAACCAAGGTATGCCAAGGATAATAGGCCCACAAATGTCCTCTGCTGACCACAAATGCCGTACTAGGTCCCTTAGTACATCCACATCTTTCCTCATCATCACATGCCAGCTGTTCTATAGCATTCTTTCACCCAATGCATAGAACTTCCATGTTGATAGCACCTCTGAGTTGTTCTATGTATCCTCATTCGAGTTCGCTCCTACCATGTCCATATCACCTCTGAGTAGGAAAGCTCTACCATCAACTTTATATTTACCACGTCCATACCCCTCTGAGTAAATATGATGGTTCCCTCTCTTAACTTATTATCCGTACCTAAAACCAAGGTACGCCAAGGATGATAAGTCCACATAAAATCCCCAGCGGAAGTACCCAAACCTATCACGTCCATGCTACCTCTGATTGGATTGCCACACCTAAACAAATCTACTTTCCATGCTTCTTATTCAAAGTGTTCCAAATTTGCAATTTGGAAACTTTGAAGGGGGTCCTGTAGAAGCATGGAAAATATTGCTTTTAGTCCCACATCAGAAAGGAGAAGAAGAAAGGGCTTACTCCATTCTATAAATAGAGCCCCCTTACCTCCTTTGAAAAGGGCACCAACTTCTCTTCCCTCCTTCCAAACTTGGACTCTTCCTATTACGCACCTTCGGGTGCTAAGTAGAAGAAGTCTAGGGCAGCGCGGGCTCATCGGGCTCAGTCAGCTGTCCCAACCTCTGACCATCAAGAGCGTCCCGCTAAGCGGGCCTTTGATGGAAAGTTGTACAGAGCCGTCTGTGTCCAGCCCCCGGCGGCAAACGGACAGAGTGGTTCTCAAGTGTCTCCCAACAAAGATCGAGGGCAAGTGTTTCTATTAGCCCCTACATCAGGGAGCAAACATGATACCTACGCATTCGTGTGTTCAGGATACCCGGGCCCACAAAGCGAGTGCACGGGCAGATCGAGACATTCCTCATGCGGCTCGGTCATGAGACGTCCTTTATACGGCTCGGTCATGAGACATTCCTCATGCGGCTCGGTCATGAGACGTCCTTCATGCGGCTCGGTCATGAGACATTCTTCATGCGACACAGAACCCAGGAAGCTTCATGCGGCTCAAAATCAGACGAGCTTCATGCGGCTCAAGAGTATCATACGGCTCAAAAGTCACCAACATGGACATGCGGCTCAACGCACATAGGCAGCTCGAGTAAACTCCATGCGGCTCAGAGAGAGAGGCCACGTGGTCTTCAAAAAATAGCTGTGCCCAACGTGTGGACGCATTTAATGCTCTGACGGCTGACAGACCTGACAAGTGGCAGACCTGACATAAAGTTGTCATAATGACTGACACGAAAAGCAGTACTTCGGGAATAAGAAAAATCTTCAAAGTGGTGCTGTCTACCAAAGTTTTGAGGCGAGCTTATGCGGCCAAGAATAAACGAGTTCATGCGGCCAATGCAGAGAAACCTATGCGGTTCAACCATGAAGGTCCCCCATGCGGCTTGGCTATAAAGAGATCCATGCGGCTCGGCCATGAAGACTCTCATACGGCTCGGCCATGAAGACTCCCATGCGGCTCAGTCATGAACATATCCATACGGCTCGGTCATGACAACCTTCATGCGGTTCGAGTATAGAGACTATTCATGCGGCTCGGTCATAAAATCTTTCATACGGCTCGGTCATGACGACCTTCATGCGGCCCAAACATCGACACTCCTCATGCGGCTCAACGTTGACGACTGGACACGTGTCCTAAAGTCAATCAAATCTTGGGCCAAATCCCAATAATCTGGGACACGTGGCAGAAGAATGAATTAAATTTATTCATTAAGATTCGCAGATGTCAGCAAATCATCATGACGAAGATTTATTACAATCAGCATTAATTGTTGATGGGATTTGGCATAATCCATATTAACGGCCCAGATCTTTCATGTTCAAGACTAATGGTCCAGATTGGTTAATCATCAGGCCGCCGCCACTTCGAGAACGGGTAATCATCCAAACCCTAATGATGCCCCCACTATTATAAATAGCAAGGTGCCATTCCCTTGTAAAAAAAGAAAATATGGAGGGAGAGACAAAAGAAAAAAAAACCAGAGAAGAATACGTATACACAGAGAGACTTCCCCCATAGTCAGAGAGAGAATATACACAGAGAGAGAGAAGCCAGGAGAGCAATCAGAGAGAGAGCAAGAAGGCATTTCTTCGTCAACGAACAAGCAGATCTTCTCCGAGTCAAGGCTGCGTACCGATCGTCCAAGGAGTAAGGCAGAGCGGCCATCGCTTTCCCGAGCCTCTATCGTCACCCCCTAGAATCTAAAATAAACAATCGTACTTAGACTGCTGTACCTAGGTTTTTGTCCCTAGGCTTTCTTTGTACGAGCGAGTTTGTATTGTGAGTCTAAGTTCAGTCCTCCGATAATTATTCTGTACTTTTACAATCAATGGCAAACAATAACATCCATGCCCTAAGCTTCAAAGGGCCATGATGCGGCAGTCGGGTGAAGGAACTCCGACGGTTGATGGATGAAATCTGCATGAATTTGACAGGCTTGGCATTTCCTTGTATATTCAATGGCATCTGATACCATAGTGGGCCAGTAGTAGCCCATACATCGGATACGATCCTGTAACTTAGTGTTTTCCATAAATAAATTCACTTTATTTATTTTGTATCTGAGAAAATTATAACTGTAGGAATCTAATCTAGAAGACGATTACTTTATCCCTTGGACGATGCGATGAAGAAAACTCGAACTTTGAAGAACTTGGACAGCAACTGGGCAATCTCTCTGTTCTCTCTGAAATTGACTGTAGTCTCTGATGAAGATGAAGAAACTCTCTTTTATAGAGTTTAGGATAACTGTCCTTAAGCATACGCTCAGTCAGTTACTTGACGTGTGCATAACTGTAGGGACGCGTGGCAAATTCTGATGGAGACACATTAGCGTGCAGTTAAAAGTAGTGGAGCATATTCCGGAGAGATTGATGGCATGAATGCCACGTTGCATAACTTCTGAAGAAGTGGATAACTGAGTGCAGGACACGTAAGAACGTGTGTTAACTGCACGTTAAAAATCATTCTGGACACAACTGCTGTGATACGCTGCCTTAGAGGAAGAGTCATACGCTAGCTTTTGAAGGCACATGTCTTGCATACACTGACTTGGACAGCGTAGAACCATATAAAGCTGATACGCTCACATTATTGACAGGGAGTCGTATGGAAACTATACGTTCACTTGTCAAGGAGTCGTATGGAATCCATACGCTCACTTGGTCGGAAAGGAGTCGTATGAGATCCATACGCTCACTTGGTTGGGAAGGAGTCATATGAAATCCATACGCTCACTTAGTTGGAAGGAGTCATATGAAATCCATACGCTCACTTAGTTGGAAAGAGTCGTATGGGGTCCATATGCTCACTTAATTGTATGAGATCCATACGCTCACTTAATTGGGAAGGAGTCGTATGAGATCCATACGCTCACTTAATTGGGAAGGAGTCGTATATTTGAATAAGTAGACACGTGGCATGTTTGAATAAGTAGACACGTGGCCATCATCAATCTTCTTTGATACGCCATATCTTCCAATAACTGACAAAATCTTCTCGAGCGTCGTGACTGCCATATGCTGATACGCTCAAACTGATCATAAACTGAACTTTAAAAACCATTCACTTAAGATAAAATCTGTTATACGCTTAAAGAAAACTGAGCGTATACTGAACCTTGAGTCAACCGTACGCTTAAGGAAAACTGAGCGTATGCTGAACCTTGAGTCTGCCATACGTTTTAAGGAAAACTGAGCGTATGCTGAACCTTGAGTCTGCCATACGCTTTAAGGAAAACTGAGCGTATGCTGAACCTTGAGTCTGCCATACGCTTAAAGAAAACTGAGCATATACTGAACCTTGAGTCTGCCATACGCTTAGTAAGACTTGAGCGTAAATTGAGCTGTACGCTTAGTAAAACTAAGCGTATATTAAACTTTATACTCTCTCGATATTGAAGATTTTTAATACTTTATTCTTCATTTGCAGTAGATATTCTGGCTCAGGAAGCAGAATTTGAAGGAAGTATGGGAAATAATTATAGAAGTGATCTATCACATGTTCGTTTTCCCCAATTTGATGGACCTTCCACAAGAATAGCTCTGTTGACCAATCAGGAAGATGATACTTTGCTGAACCTATTGAGTGGACTGCCGTTATAGAGTGTAGATGGTGTTGCCCATTTGAAGCCAGCATTCCTTTTTGGAGATGCTATTGACATGAATTCTCAGCCTGCTCTTGACAAAGTAGCATACTCTTATCATAGGGATGGTGATGCAAATCAACCTATGTATTTGACTGGTTTGACAAAGAGTATCAACATAGCCCGTTTATTCCATTCGGGCCAGCAAAGACAGATGAAGTGGGATATTACTCCATCCCGACAAGCTAAGGCTGGGTGGATTGGATATCGTCAAGGAAGGTTCCGCAGTGGTACTGAACCGCATGTCACATCTCTGCGAGGACTGTTACCTGCCACCATCCCTCCTGAGGACTCGGCACTGCTGAAGCCAGTCAGAGTCCCAATTTTTGCCAACGAATTTGCTCAATTAAAGAATGCCATCTACCCAAAACAGTCAATGAGGCTGACTGGTCTAGTAAATCCAGAGAACACTAGATGGACTGCTCTAGTGAGTTGGATTTTGCAGAACTTCGGTGCACAGTTGAAGGCGATAGGTTTATATGATGCCATTAAGTGTACTGTTTATGGTTTCAAACCAAACCCAGATCTGTTTTTGGCATTAGCGGAGAGATATAACTATCGGACCGGCACCTTCATGACCCCAAAGGGCGAGATGGGATTCGCCCTTCATGAAATGGCATATATATCTCAGCTACCAACAGCAGATTTGCCATATAAAGAATATATCCCTTTTGTTGATGAAATGAATAAGATTTCTGCAGCCAACCCACTAATTCTTTATGTATTTGAAGAATTAATGTGTCATTACAGCATCTGTAAAGCTTTTTATAAGGGACATGGTGGAGAGGGGGACTCCAATTGCTATTCTTCGAAGTGGATGGCTTATTTGTTTCAAGGCCGCACTGACGAAATTCAGAAGAAGAAAAAGACCGATCACTATGTCGGTAAATTCAAGCCCTTGAGTCAAGCCGAGATTAACAGATTAATCCGGGAGACTAATCATGACGACATTGTCGTCGAAGAAGACATCGACAGCTACAAGGTCAGTGATAGGTTAGAAACCTATATTAAGCAGGGTGGCCGAGAATTGTCCGCTGAAGGTCATCTGGCCGGATTCGTATCTCTTTGGCTGAGGAAATTCGTAGTTCCTGGCACCTGTTCGGCAGACAGGATGCACAGAGGAGTCGTCTTCGCAGCAGTCCATCTGATTTTTGGGTATAAGATGGATCTATTAACGGCAATGACCTGCCGTCTGAATGCCGGATTAAGGGCATACACAGATAGGATGTTCGAATTGGCACGGAAGAGCCTGACGTCCTTTCCTCGGGTAGAAATGCCCTTTACATACTTGTTTAGATGGCTGCTTCTACATTTTGAATCCTTCATGAGTGCTGGGATGGCTAGGCCAGATGATACTTTCCTTGAAAGGTACAAGCACATACCGAAATGGAGATATGACACTTTAATCGATTGCAGAACCATCTTGAACAGGGGAGAACTATGGAGGTTCACCTGTGTTCCTCCACCTGTTGGTTATAAGACCATGCCCGAAAGATTGATTGACGGCGTTGGTGCTAATAAGTTGGATGATGTCCAATATGAATGGCTAAAGAGAATCAGGCCATCTCATTTAATTTGCCGCCGTGACAACATCACATATCTAGAGCCATATCTTCCGAGCAGATTTGCTCGTCAATTTGGTTACGATCAGTTGCATGTGGGCAATGCAACGACGTATTTTGCTCATCAAGGCGGGTTGGTTGATGGTGCCAGAGCTTGGCTATATTACATTGCCAAAGGTACAGGGGCTACCTTTTCTATGCCAGATCCGGTCAACTATCGGAGATGAGCTAAGATATTGGCGTCCTATGCCAGATTTTATGTATCAGCTAATACCTTTGATGAAAAATTTAGCATCTTAGGTAAAAGCTTTATTCATGTTGAAAAAAAATCAACCAAATCCGCCTTGCCTAGGGATTGTCACGACAAAGAAGATCCTCTGGCCACCGATGAAGTTGATGATGATGTTTTGGAAACTTTCTTCTCTGATGACCTTCATCAACCATTGCATGTGCCTATCGGGAGTGCTGAAGAGAGTATATCTGTTGATAATACACCGAAGAGGAAGAGGAGTAAAGGTGCTGCGGGTCCTGCCGCAAAAAGAACTACTCAAGCAGAGACTCGAAGTCGCGGAGGAATTACTATTCCCGGGAATTCTCCTGTTTTTGAACGAGTCAGAGATGTTGATGAAGCAGGTAGTGATCCAATAGACAATTATCCTACTGTTCCTTTAACCAAAAAAATATGAAGGAAAGTAATAGTTTCAAAAACTAAATTCGTAATTTGTCTGGATGCAGAGAGTCCCACCGATCGTGCTATGCGATTGGCCGCAGAAAAGCAAGCTGCTTTTGATTTTTCTGTAAAGACAGAAGAAGAAGAGATTCCTGAAACTGCTGGGTCTTCTAGGCCTTCTGATATAGGCTCAGTTCCACCAATGGCCGATGATGCGCAGGAAATTATTCAACCTGCGGTAGAGGCCGAGCATCAGACTGAAACGGCTAATGACTTACTAATTTCTGGAGAATCAGTGAAGGAAGCCACTTCTCTCAAACCAATTGCTGAAGCTTCAGAGAGTGAACAAGTTGACTATGAACCATCGTCTGATCCTTCTGGAGAAGAAGATATGGAGATAGACGATGAATCACCGTCTAAGGTTTCAATTGATGCACTGAAAACTATTGGTCAGCACTCGGAGTTGACACCAGAACCGGAGAGGCATCTGGAAATAGAAGTTCAAGTTTTGAGTACTTCTGGGGCGGGAAGCAATGAAATAAATCCCGTGTCAGAAAGTACCCTGAACAGACTAAGAGCCGGATTGAATGATCCGAAGGAGACTGAATATGAACCAACTCCAGGTAATATTTTATTCATCAAAGTTTTGTCTTGTCTTGGTTTTATTGTCTTTAAATTTCTGATCATGTTTCTTTGATTCCAACAGCTGTAGGAACTGCACCGACTATGAGTTCTACTCAAGCCCCACTTATTCAAACTGAAGTGGGTGAGGGGAGTTCCCATCTGCCGAGTTCTCCAAAAGCACTAACTTCAGCTCCAAGAATAGAGGCTCCTCCGGCTCCTTCCCCTACTATTGCAGCGACCCCCAGTTTTGACACAGGGATAGCAAAAGTCATGGGGATGTATTCAGATATTATTTATACATATCTGGATACATATTCGAGGCGACTCATGAAAGATGAGACTATACCCTTTTCGAGTCTTCGAGAGGCGACTAGTTTCCCATGTTCAGCCTTGAGACAATCTGGTTATGAGGCTCAATGTGTCTTCTTTGAACATCTCTTGAATGATTTAGAAGCCAACATCCAAAAATATTGGGAGATTAAAAATGAGGACATTAATTCTCTGACTGCAGCTGAGATTGCTCAATTGGTGAATGAAGCTCAAGCTTGGCACATTGCTCTGACAGAATTCCTCGCTCAGTCTTCCAAAGAGCTAATGGCGAAAGACGAAGAAATAATAAGTACTCGTCAGAATATGGAACGCCTAGAGAAAGATGAAGCGTCAAAAGCTGAAGAGCTTAGAAAGTTGAGGGAAAAGCTAGCTCGTATTCAGGAGCAAATTGCCTCTATGGAAACAGGACAATCAAAGATTGCTACTGATCGTAAATCTGCAGCTGAACGCGGTCAAGTTTTACAGCAGGAGCGAGAATTGATGCAAACCAATCAGATTGAAGAGACCAATCGCCGTAGCTCTATTATTGTAGAATATGACCAACGGATGATTGGAGCTGAAACAGCAGAGCGAATCAAGAAAGCTCATGAAGAAAAGATGAATAATGTAATCGTTCGTATTCAGGAGATCATTACTCCTCCTAAATAATTCTTTTACATTTATCATGTATTGAAGTTTTGATACCCATTTGTAATCATTGTTCTAATTTTGATTGAAATGAATATTTTGGCTTGATTTCAATTTTGTGGATAATATTTTTGTAGAAAACATGTTCAGAGGTAAATAATACATGACATATTTCAATAGAATAGAATATACAAATAAACTTTGCAACTCTATCATGATATTAAACCAAAAATTTTTAGTTTAATACTGATTAGAGAAAACAAAATTCAGATATAAAGATATCTTTAGATTCTATTTTCCATGATCTTTGGATTCGAAAATCAAAAGACGAGATATCATTTTCATAGAATGGAAAATATGATACATACTGAGATAGAAAATTCAGAGGTAATATGGACATGATTTTCTATTCAAGATCTTTATTAAAACCACTGGGGATCTAATAAAACAAAATATCAAATTCTCTGGGAAGATGATACATGGTGGAATATCAGTTTCCTCTGGGAATAACGATATCGAGATAACTTTTGTAAAGAAGAATTAACTTTGATTTCATATTTGCTGGGGAATGATGAAAATATTATACATAATATTTCTTTAAGAATTTGCCATTGATAGGCATCATCATGACTTTCCCATCCATAGAGGCAAGCTGGTATGCTCCGTTAGAGAAGACTTTGTTTACTACGAATGGACCTTCCCATTTCGCGTCAAATTTGCCTTTGCTCATATGTGTCATGGTCATAGGACGTCTGACAGTAAGGACCAGTTCTCCCTTCTGATATGCTCTGACTTTGACTTTTCGGTTAAAAGCCTTTGAGATTCGGGCCTGATACAGCTCGATATTTTGTTGAGCATACAATCGTTTTTCATCTAGAGCTTCCAATTCTTGAAATCGAAGACGATCATTATTTTCTGTTGTAAGTTCATTGGAGATTGCAATTCCCAGAGAAGGAATCTGGATCTCAAGGGGAAGAACAGCTTCACATCCATATACTAAAGAGAAAGGCGTACATCCGGTCGCATTGCGAACTGTGGTACGGTAGGCCCATAAACATTCACCAAGATTCTCACTCCAGTTACGTTTGTTGGAAGAAACGAATTTTTTCAAGAGTTTGATGATTGTTTTATTGAAAGCTTCTGCCAATCCATTAGCTGCTGGATTATATGCTGTAGAAGCTAAATTATTAATCCGATGAACGTCGCAGAATCGAATAAATTTCTGACTGACGAACTGCGGTCCATTATCATGGATAATACGCCGAGGAACACCAAATCGATAGATAACATGATGTTTGATGAAGTTGATAACACTAGAAGTTTTGACTTCAGATAACGGGATTGCTTCAGCCCATTTGGAAAAGTAATCGGTTATTGCTAGAATAAACCGATGTCCTCTTGATGATGGTGGGTTGATGGGACCAATGACGACCATGCCCCAAGCTTCAAAGGGCCATGATGCCGCTGTTGGGTGTAAGAATTCTGGCGGTTGAAAAATAAAGTCTGCATGAATTTGACAGGCTTTACATTTCCGAGCATATTGAATAGCGTCAGCCACCATCGTGGGCCAATAATAACCCATACGTCGGATACGATCTTGAAGTTTAGGACCTGGTTGATGAGCTCCGCAAACACCATCATGTGCTTCACGGATTATCTGTTGTGCTTCTTCACCAGCAATGCATCGGAGGAGAAGACCGTCGTAAGACCGACGATATAATATCTTCGTCGTATGATTATAATAGAATCTGAGAAATCGACGCCGGATAGACGCTGCTTCACTCGGATTATCAGGAAGTATGTCATACAAAACAAAGTCTAGAAATGGGCGTCTCCAGTCTTCAGTTATGGCTTCTGTTTCATTAGAAAAGACATATTCTATAGTAGAATCAGAAGAAGACGAGGACATTTTGTCAAACTTTAATCCAGCATCAAGGTTGAGAGAATTTTTGTCTGGTTTATAGGGAAAAGCCAAGGCCAAATTATTCTCAACATAGAATAGTTCTCGGTTATAAACCACTATTACTTGCTGACGTCTGATTGGTATAGCTAATACAGCAGCAAGATTAGCTAAAGCATCAACTTCTGCATTATAGGCTCGTCGAACATGTTCAATAAAGAAACCTTCAAAAGATGAGGCTATAGAGAGTGCTGCTCGATGATAAGGTATCAAATCCTGATGACGAACTTCATACGTTCCTCTGATCTGATTGATGATAAGCTTGGAGCCTCCATAAACTTCCAAATATTGAATATCTAGATGTTTAGCAAGTTGAAGGCCGATGAGCAATGCATTGTATTCGGCTACATTGTTTGAACATGATTGATCCAGAGAATAAGCCCTCTGAATAGTTAGACCTTCTGGGGATACAAGAACAATCCCAACTCCAGCGACAATATCGCCGTTAGGACCTATTCTAGATGTTCCATCAAAGAATAGATGCCAGGTAGGAATTTCTTCAGAAATCAGATTTGAATCCAAGACTTTATCTGGGATCTCATCATATAATTTAGAATCTTCTGGAATCGCATGAGCAGCCAGAAAATCAGCAAGAGCCTGTCCTTTAACTGACTTCTGAGGAATATAATGCACATCGTATTGAGCTAACAAGATTCCCCAATTAGCTAGTCTGGAGTTGAGAATACCAGGTTTCTTCATCATAATCCTGATGGGATTCACTCTGGAAATGACGTGAATCGTTTGACCGATAATATAATGTCGCATTTTCTGAATAGCAAACATTAATGTTAAGCATTCTTTCTCGATTGGAGAATAACGCGGTTCAGCACCTGTCATTGTGCGACTGAGATAATAAATAGCCTGTTCATGGCCATCTTTATTTTTCTGGGCAAGTAATGCACCAAGAGAATGATCCATGGCTCGAACATATAGAAGGAATAGTATTCCCGAGATGGGAGGTACCAAAACTGGAGGGTTCATGAGATACTGTTTAATATCGTCAAATGCTTTTTGACATTCTTCATTCCAAACGAAAGATACACCTTTCTTCAGAAGTTTGTTGAATGGTCTGCAGCGTCCTGATAAGTTGGAAATGAATCTCCTGATATAAGCAATTCTTCCTTGAAATCCTCGTAGCTCTTTTAAGGTGCGTGGAGGACGCATCTCTTGAATGGCTTTGATCTTCTCGGGATCCACGTGTATACCTTTAGCGGTAATGACGAAGCCGAGAAATTTACCACTAGAGACGCCCAGGAAGGACTTAGTAGGGTTCATTTTAAGTTGATGCTGACACATTAAATCAAAGATAGTCTTCAAATCTTGGATATGATCCTCCTTTTGTCGACTTTTGACTGCATTATCATCAACATAGCATTTGACTATTTTTCGGAGATGTTCGCAGAATATAGTGCTCATTGCTCGCTGATATGTTGCCCCTGCATTCTTGAGACCAAACGGCATCACTGTATAACAGTATGTACCGATCGACGTTCTGAAGAAAGTGTGTTTTTTATCATCTGGAAACATTTTGATCTGGTTGTATCCTGAATACCCATCCATAAATGACATTCGTTCGAAACCATATGTATTGTCAATCATGACATCTGTAATTGGAAGAGGAAACTCGTCTTTAGGACAAGCTGCATTGAGATCGCGAAAGTCTATACAGACTCGGATCTTGCCAGTCTTTTTAAGGACAGGAACGATGTTAGCCACCCATTCAGGATGTTGTTCCTCTCGAATAAATCCAGAAGCCATAAGCTTGTTGACTTCAGCTTCAATTGCATCCATGATGTCCGGACGAAATCGTCGCTGTTGTTGTTTGACCGGTTTAGCATTTGGCATGATATTGAGTTTGTGTATTGCAATCTTTAGATCTAGTCCTGGCATATCCTCATAACTCCAGGCAAAGACATCGATATAATCACGAATAAGTTTAATCATGTCTTGTTTATCTGTTTCTGAAAGACTTTCACTGATGAATATTGGTTTAGGAGACCCTTCTTCACGAACATCAATTTGGATCAGTTTATCTTCAGTAGGAGGTTCCCTCTGCTCGAACCTGAATTCCTATTGATTATCTAATCTTTGAGCCCATTGTTCCGATTCGGGTGATATTTCAAAATCATCCTCATCTTCATCATTTTCTTGCGGGCCACCAACGGAGACCATATTGATGGATAAAATAGAGCGATGGAGATCGCCAATACTCGTGTCAGAATCCCAAGAGAGAGAATCAGAAGACTCATATCGTTCGTCTTCATCGAATTTTGAATCTTCATGGACGATGTTGATAAAGGAGGTAGGAGCAATGTAACCTAACCCACATTTTGTCCTTCCGTATTTTAATGGAGGAATTCGAACAGGCATTCTTCTTCCTTTTCCATTATTGAGACTGGTTCTAAAGTCATAACCCATATTCTTGATAATATTTTTGGATTGCTGACTGTAACGACGTAGTTGTAACCTTCCAGTATCGCCGTTTATGTCATCTTCTTCCAAGTTAGGAGGATTCTAGGGTCCTTTATAAAAGAAGATCGGATTTTCTCCCTTCTTTCTAGCAGGGACCACGAAGTATGATTTTTGTATGGATTCCAATGATACGTCTGTATGAAGAGTTTGAACAACCCCTATAGTTAGTGACTCTAAGCTATCTAGCAATTGTAAATAACTTTGTACATGATTACAGACATCAATATACTGCAAAGGAGATGCTTCATTAATATTAGATACTGTATTTACAACAGAAGGCTGAGCCTTATCAGACTTAGTCAAATTAATGACAAAAGGGGGAGAGGAAGAGCGATCAGAAGTTTTGTTTCGATTAAGATCGATAACAAAAGGCTCAGAAGAGGTGAGCTCCTTTGAAGAAGATCGTGGATAAGTCGTACGTCCATTGACTGGAATGACTAGAGTATCTGGTCTAGCCTGAGAAGGTAGAGAGGGAATGGTATGTCCACTGACAGGAATTATCAGTGAGCCTTGTGGAGCCTGGGCAGGTGATGAAGTAGTATGTCCACTGACAGGAATTATCAGTGAGCCTTCTTCAGATGATTTAACAGACTGCGGAGGAGTGATACGCCCTTTTACAGGAATAACAAAAGTGCCAACTTTTGCTATCTCATCATCATTATCCATAGCTTGTAAGACTTTTGAGTATTCATCTTTGTACATGCGAGCGTCATTGAAGTAAGCTTCAACTCCTTTGAATGGATAGAGATCTGCAACCTCCTTTTGAACTTCTCCATTATCATCAACATATTTGAAGCACTGATGAAGAGTTGAAGGAACGACATTATGTTCATGCAAGAATGGTCTCCCCAATAGAGCATTGTATGAGCAACCATGATTGTCGATGATGTAAAAAGTAACTTTAGTGCGAAGATCGCCTATTTGAAATTTGAGGCAAATCTTGCCCAAAGGCTCGCTTTTTCCTTGATTGAATCCTAAGATGGTAGTAATAGTGCTGGAAAGACTATGCATAGGTATCTTCAGTGCATCTAACATAGCTTTTGGCATAATACTGAGAGCAGATCCTGGATCAATCAGGAGACGATCAACCTTCATAGAATCAATATATCCTGTATGATATAAAGGACGGTCATGTCGATTATCCTCTAGCAGCATATCGTCCTGCGTAAAGGTAATGTTTGGAATAAATTCCAATACATTATGGCAATGAGAAACAGATTCTGTTTCCAACTTCTTGAGAAGAGTTAAGCAGGTTTCTGCTTGCAGCAGTGCTTCACTTAGAGTTTCTCGAGTCTCTTTAGAGAGGCGTAAGAGCTCGAAGATTGATAATTTAGCTGGTGTATTGGCTAGTTGAGCCAATATATCAAAATTATAAGGCTTTTCAAGTCCTGTAGGAGATGACTTCTTCAATGGTTTGTCGAAGCGGACTTGTTGTTTGCCTTTGTCAGCTGCTGTTGGTTTAGAAGGAACTGTCTCAACAGGAACATTTAAAGGCTCTTCAGTAGAGACTGGTGTTGGAGCTGTAACCGGAAGGACATCAGAAGTTTCTTCAGGAATTTCAGCATAATCTTTCAGATATATTTTTCCTGACCGAGTTCCAGCATGGACTTCAACTTCAGATTCTGGTTCAGGGTCTATGGAAACCAGGTTGCAATTCTTTATCTTGCTCTTGGTTCTTTTATGTTTGATGAGAGCTTCATTCCAGAAACCAAGGCCAACACGAGATTGATTATGCCTCATAGTGATGGCTAAAGGTGCTCAGAGTCCCTTGCCTGAGTTCAAACCAGGAGCAGTGGCTAGATCATAACCCATCTTCACCATCAATTCACGAGATTGTGAACTGTATAGATGAAAAGCAGGCTTGTATCTATCTTCAGATTGAGGTACAGATTTTATCTCCGTAGGGAGTGAATTTCCTGCCAAGATGAAAGTAGAGGTTAGGTAAAAATTGGGTGTGAAACTAGAAGTCACATTGCATGACTTAGTCTTTCCGAGCTTCTTTTTAGATGATGGAGTCTTCCGAGAAGAAGAGGAAGAAGTCTCAAACTCCGTCATTAAATTCGGGTGAATCCACATGATCTCTCCCTTCTTAGTTGTGACAGGAACAAGTCCGTCATTCTGTGCTGGTGGGATGTTTACAACTTCGAGAGTTGCTTTGGGGATAGGAACAATCCCACTTTCTACGATTAAGGGAGGAAAGTCACCAAACTGTATTGAAATTACATTTGCTGTGACAGTTTTGTCTTTGGGTGTTAGTGTCATAGCTCCTGATTTAATCATCTCTTGAATCTTCCCTTTTAATACATAGCAAGACCGGATTGTATGACCCAGCATTCTTTGATATGGACAATATTTTGGATGATCTGTCTTATTGGCTTCATCAGGCTTTTTAATTTCTGGCAATTGAATCTTATTACCTTTGAGCAAGCATTCAAAGATACCCTGAACATCGTCATCGTCGAAAGAATATTCTTCCTTCGGTCGATGAGGTCTCTGTTGTTGATTTGTTGGAGCTGGAGTAGCTTGGGTAGTCTTTACCTCTTGACTACTGCTTTGGAGATTGACTTCAAGAGCTTCTTTCCCTTTGCGATTGTTGGGTCGAGTACTATTGCTAGCACTCTGATTTGATTCCTTGGGAGCCATTTGTACCCCCAGACCCTTGAAGGTCTCAGCACTGACCTCGGCAGCCTTGGCACTGACAATGAAAGAAGGCCAATCTTGGAACTGAGTGGAACCTGTCCACATGCTGATAATTGGTAAGAGATTCGACTTGCAAGTGTCGATAGTAACAGCATCGGGAGTTCCGAGAAGCATTTTGAGGGCTTCTCTTCTGAATCTTTCAATGAAGTCCTCGGTGGTTTCGTTATTTTTCTGTTTAATTCTTATAAGGGCTGACATGGTCATGTCATTAAGCCCTTCATAGAACCGTTCAAGAAACATTTGCTTGAAACCGGCAAATGAAGTAATGCACCCATCAGGGAGACTTCTATACCATTTATAAGCCGTTCCTTTGAGACACCCAACAAACACCCGAGTAAGGAGGGCGTTACTTGGTTGCAGTTGATCAGTCATTACTTCAAAGTGATTAATGAACTGACTTGGGGAGGTTGTCCCATCAAAAAAAGAGATGGTTGGAGGTTTGTATTTTGGTGGATACGATACCTGCTTCCATTCTATTGGGTAAGGTTGCTTGATACCTAACCTTTGCAAACCATCCTTCTGTTTAAATGCCTCGAATTGAGTTCGGAGATTCCATAACTCTTCAGTAACAATTCCAGAAGATTGGGGAGTTGTAACTTCTTGAGTGTAATTGGGAGGAGGGACTACAGTATATGTACCACCCCAAGCTCCAGACTGATTTGGAGTGGATTGTACAGGAACATTAGATTGTACCCCCGGAATAGTAGAAGGTTCCGGGTTTGGAACAACAGGAGTATTTAATATAACTGGAGGGGCTGTATGTTGGACTTGCTGAGTTTGATGCTGAGCTTGCATAAGAGTGTACATAGCATTCAATGTATCTGCCATAGCTCACAACTGTTGTTCTAAGGAAGAAATTCTTTGTTCATGAGTTTCGGTGCTAGTTGAAGGTTCATGATTGCCCTCTGCCATGTAAGTAGTAATCATTCGAGGAATAGATGATGAAACAGTCTGTTCTGAATCATCACTGTGTGAGTCGGTATCTTTCCCGGGACTATTTACGGGAGTCAATACTGGAAAGTTGGATTCTCCAAGGAAGTCCTCTGTGATCTCCGGATTACCACTTGGATGAGAAGAAGAAGAGACTCTGGCCAAGGCTCCGGTCCTGGATCGGGTGCCGAGATAAACACCATCTTCAGAGTCTGATATAGCATCAGACCGTATGCTACCCCCAATATTTCTGGAGGTCATATTGACAGAAGCATAAAGAGGTTCATCTTCATCCAACGTTGGTTCATATTGAATCTATTCGAAAACAGATTGTCTTTTTGGTGAACAACAACACTGAATCACAACTCGAGGTTGGAAGTTGCAACCATGCTTTTCATGGCAAATATGAGCAATATCATAGCCTGATGGAGTGTCAATTCTCCGTTTATTTTGTAAATACTCCCGGAGATCTGTAGGAACAGATTGGGAAGTACTTGAAGATAGTTTCTGTGTAGAAACTTGTCTTTTATTCTTCTGTCTTCTCGTTCTTGAGTGTATAAAGACTGATTAATTTGAGCCACATAGTTCTTGGCATATTCTGCATCAGGGTCTAATATACTTGTCTCAGTGGAATCGAGACGATTCTGATTAAGCTTGTCACGAAGATCCGTAGGAGATCTGACTTTGGTATCAGTCTTGGATACTTGTAATTTACCTTTCTCAGATCGAGAAATTTGGAGAGAAGGAAGATGGGTATTATTCCGACTGGGAAATCCATCTTTGGAGGAATTAACCAAAAGGTATTTTCCTTTGTTTGATCTAGTAAGAGTACTAGTCAAATTAACTCCAGAGGTAAAGACCTTAAAAGTAGAGGAGTTGACTAAAGAGTCTTTCTCCTTGATTGGCACAAGATGTGCAAGTTGAGGGGGAATCATTTGTATGTTCTGTGGAAGAGAACCCTCAGCTTGATTTTGAGAAACAGTCAAAGGAATGTATCTGTTAGCATACGCTGACTTCAGTTTGGACTTCTGGTCATACGCTGCTTTTTTATTAGCATACGCTGGCTTTAGCTTAGCGTACGCTGCCTGATGTTGGCTTTTGTACGCTGCCTTTGCCGTACGCTGCCCTTTAAATGCCATACGCTCAGAGTCATCAATGGCTAAAGAGCCGACTGCTGTCGTAAGAGTAGAGGGAGAAGGGACTTTGACATGTCTAGAGATGGTTTTCCTTGTATACGCTGACTTGGTTAAAGAACCAACTTTGTCAGCGTGACTAGGAGAAGCCACTGTTGCCGTGTTCAGAGAAGCCGAAGTGTGCTTAGTTGAAATTAAAGACGTGTTCTTGTCAGCGTGAGAAGTGACAGAAACGTCTCGGTCTGTTGAAGAAGAGTTAGGGACATAGACAGAGCGTCCCTTCTTCTTGGCAGCAAGAAAAACGGAGAAAGCAGTGTAGCCCTCCTTCGCCTTGAGCATTTCTTCATAAGCAGATTGGTCGAATTGTACGACCATCGTCTTCTTCGTCGAGCCGATCGACGAAGTATCGCATTGAGTTGTTGCTATCTCGTTGGAGGAGACAGCTTTCTCCAGCAGAGTCGCCAATTTGTTTTCCATAAATAAATTCACTTTATTTATTTTGTATCTGAGAAAATTATAACTGTAGGAATCTAATCTAGAAGACGATTACTTTATCCCTTGGACGATGGGATGAAGAAAACTCGAACTTTGAAGAACTTGGACAGCAACTGGGCAATCTCTCTGTTCTCTCTGAAATTGACTGTAGTCTCTGATGAAGATGAAGAAACTCTCTTTTATAGAGTTTAGGATAACTGTCCTTAAGCATACGCTCAGTCAGTTACTTGACGTGTGCATAACTGCAGGGACGCGTGGCGAATTCTGATGGAGACACATTAGCGTGCGGTTGAAAGTAGTGGAGCATATTCCGGAGAGATTGATGGCATGAATGCCACGTTGCATAACTTCTGAAGAAGTGGATAACTGAGTGCAGGACACGTGAGAACGTGTGTTAACTGCACGTTGAAAATCATTCTGGACACAACTGCTGTGATACGCTGCCTTAGAGGAAGAGTTATACGCTAGCTTTTGAAGGCACATGTCTTGCATACACTGACTTGGACAGCGTAGAACCATATAAAGCTGATACGCTCACATTATTGACATGGAGTCGTATGGAAACTATACGCTCACTTGTCAAGGAGTCGTATGGAATCCATACGCTCACTTGGTTGGGAAGGAGTCGTATGAGATCCATACGCTCACTTGGTTGGGAAGGAGTCATATGAAATCCATACGCTCACTTAGTTGGAAGGAGTCATATGAAATCCATACGCTCACTTAGTTGGAAGGAGTCGTATGGGGTCCATATGCTCACTTAATTGTATGAGATCCATACGCTCACTTAATTGGGAAGGAGTCGTATGAGATCCATACGCTCACTTAATTGGGAAGGAGTCGTATATTTGAATAAGTAGACACGTGGCATGTTTGAATAAGTAGACACGTGGCCATCATCAATCTTCTTTGATACGCCATATCTTCCAATAACTGACAAAATCTTCTCGAGCGTCGTGACTGCAGATATGATGGCTGACAGACTGTCAAAACTGACAGTAATGATGGCTTTTACATTTATGAGAGATGCTGAGCTGTCCTCGTAAAAGACAAAATCGACTTTTCGAAAACCTATACGACGGCTAGTCTTCATTGGACAGCTGTCTTTGCACGAAAGACGAAGTGTCAGATTCATCCTTTATTAAATTACATGCTGTGCTGTCATCTCAAGAAATAATAAAATATTCATTGAGCGTATGGCCATAGCTAAGCGTATGGCTTTAACTGAGCGTAAGTCTTTGGGCGTATGACTTTGACTGAGTCTTATGTCAGCGTGTCATAATTTTCACACTCTACACTTAGGACCAGGCTGATGTGCACCACATACACCATCGTGAGCTTCACATAGTATTTGTTTTGCTTCATCTCCCGCAAGACAGCGTAAAAGTAGACCATCAAATGTTCGCCGATAGAGGGTCTTGGAGGTGTGATTGTAATAAAACCTAAGTGATCGCCTACGGATTATTGTAGCTTCCTTAGGATCTTTAGGTAAAATGTCATGTACCACAAAGTCGATGAAAAGAGCTCTCCAGTCTTCACTAATGACATTGACTTCAGTTGAATTGCTGGACTCAACATAGAAGTTATTTTCGATACAAAATAACTCTCTGTTAGTGATGACAATCATCTGTTGCCTTCTCACTGGGATTGCTAATATGGCTGCAAGATTATCCAATGCATCAACCTTAGTATTGCATGCCCGACGTACATATTCAATGAAGAAGCCCTTGAACGATGTAGCCAGTCTAACTGCCGCTTCATGATATGGGACGAGGTCCTGGTGCCGAACTTCATATGTGCCTCTAACCTTATTAACGACCAGTTTAGAGTCTCCATATACTTCAAGATATTTAATATCCAATTGTTTAGCCAATTGGAGACCAATGAGCAGAGTGTTGTATTCAGCCACATTGTTGGAACACGACTTGTCTAAAGAATAAGCTTCTTGAATAGCTAATCCTTCTGGCGATACAAGGATGATTCCAACTCTAGCGACAATGGCACCTTTTGGTCTGATTCTGGATGTACCATCAAAGAATAGATGTCAGGCAAGAATTTCTTCTGAAATCATGTTGGATTCCAAAGTTTCGTCCGGAATCTCGTCTTAGAGTTTAGACGTTTTCAAAATTGGATGAGCCGCGAGGAAGTCAGCTAAGGCTTGACCCTTAATAGACTTTTGTGGGACATAGACCATATCATATTGTGCTAACAATATGGCCCATGATGCAAGTCTGAAATTGGGTGTACCGGGCTTCTTCATTAAGACCCAGAGAGGGTTAACTCTGGAGATAACATGAGTGATCTGGCCTGTGATATAATGTCTGGTTTTCTGAACATCAAACATCAAAGCTAGGTACTCTTTTTCTACCGGGCTGTATCAATGTTCAGCCTTGATCATTGTACGGCTGAGAGAATAGATAGTTGCTCATGACCTTTTTTGTTCTTCTGAGCTAGTAAAGTACCCAATGAATGATCCTTTGCTCGAACAAACATCATGAAGGTTATTCCTGAGACTAGAGGTACTAGAACTTGAAGGTTCATCAAGTACCGCTTTATGTCTTCAAATGCTTGCTGGCATTCTTCAGTCAAAATAAAAGACACACCTTTCTTCATGAGTTGAGTGAACAGTCTACAACGTCCAGAGAGATTTGAGATGAATCTCCTGATGTACACAAGCCGTCTCTGAAATCCTCGTAGCTTTTTTAGGTTGCGTGGAGGACGCATCTCTTGAATGGTTTTGGTTTTCTCAGGGTCAAGGTGTATAGCTTTCGAGGTAATAACGAATCTGAGAAATTTTCCACTAGAGACTCCCAGGAATGACTTGGTGGGATTCATCTTGAGTTGATGCTAGCGCATTAGATCGAAGATAGTTCTCAATTCTTGTATGTGGTCTTCCTTTAGACGACTTTTGACAGCAATATCATCGACATAGCATTCAACCGTATTCCATAAATGATCACGAAAGATAGTACTCATAGCCCACTGATAAGTTGCACCAGCATTTTTAAGACCGAATGGTATAACAGTGTAGCATTAAACTCCCATAAGAGTATGGAAAGATGTATGTTTCTCATCTTCTAGATGCATCTTGATTTGATTGTATCCTGAGAATCCATCCATAAAAGACATTTGTTCCAATTCGCAAGTATTGCCGATCATGACATCAATGATCGGAAGTGGAAACTCATCCTTGGGACAAGCATTGTTAAGATCTATAAACTCAATGCAGACTCTGACCTTCCTTATTTTCTTCATAACTGGGATAACATTGGCAACCCAGTTAGGATGTTGTTCTTCTCTGACAAAACCATAAGAGATAAGCTTTTTGACTTCAGTTTCTATGGCATCCATTATGTTAGGTCGAATTTGACGCTGTTGTTGTTTGACCGACCTTGCATTGGGCAAGATATTTAGCCTATGGGTAGCAATCTGAGGATCCAGTCCCGACATATCCTCATAACTCCAGGTGAAGACGTCAATGTATACCCGAATAATATGAATTAATTGTTGTTTATCCGCTTCTGGAAGACTTTTGCTGATGAAGATAGGTCTTGGCGAGTCTTCTTCTCCAACATCAATCTGAATTAATTGATCTTCAGTAGGGAGTTCTCATTGTTCAAAGCAAAGTTTCCATTGAGTGTCCATCCTTTGTGCCCAAGGATCTGCTTCAGGAGCTTCAATAAAATCATCATCGTCTTCTGAGAATTCAGCAGACACCATATTAGAAGATAGTGTCACCCGATGGACGTGGCTTACACTGGTATCAGAATCCCATGAAACAGAATCAAAAGAGTTAGATCGCTCCTCTTTATCGGATTCGGATGCTTCTGGGGTCAGAATCGGTGAGGTATAACCCAATCCTCGCTTCATTTTGTCGTAATATTACAGTGACTTTCCTTTTGGAGCAGGGATATGAATAGGAGTTAGCCTTCCCTTACCGCTATTTTGATCAGCTTTAAAATTGTAGCCCATCTTTTGAATGATATCTTTTGATTGTTGACTATAACGACATAGTTGGAGCCTCCCGTTATCGTTATTTTCTTTCTCGCTTTCGGGCGTAGTCTTATGCTCTGTTCCTTTACTAAAAAGTTTAGGAAGTTTATCTTTCTTCCTGGAAGGAACTAAGAAGGAGTCTTGCACTGGTTCAAACAATACTTTGTCTTAGAAAGATTGAACTGCTCCTATTGTAAGTGGTTCGAAGTTATCTAGCATTTCTAAGTAACATCGAGTATAATAAAAGACATCAGTATAATGTAAAGGATATGCTAATTTATTTATTTGTACATCATCATTTACAACAGGATTATTAGCCTTAGCTGAAGGCTTTGTAAGATTGATAACTAAAGGAGGAGAAAGAGAGGGAGAAGGAGAAGGCTTGTTACGACGAAGGTCGATAAAAAGAGACTCAGAAGATAAAGCCTAACTAAACTAGTCTAGGCAGTAGGAGAAATAACATCAGCTAGAGCTGGGTCCTCCTGAGAGTCCAGCTCGCAAGTGTCGTCTAGGGCTGCTCCATAATAGGTAGTACAGAAAGCCTCATCCTCATCCTCTGTAATATATCAACAGGTCCAGTCAGGACAGAAGCGAGCACAATACATCTCACGTAGTTCATATCATGTCAAAAGATAATAAACATGCAATAGAGTACGATATGTGAATAACTGAAGGAATATACATGAAGTAAAAGAGATAACTGTAATGGAAATATCTACAATAAATAGAGAACTATCAGTGACTAGTGAATCAGAGTACAAGATAGACATGTGAACAGCTGGAGGTGATTCAAGAGAGGTTGAACATGATTATACTACTTTGGAATTATTCACATGCTATTTCTACTCGCCCATCCCCAATCAATACACAAGGATCCAGACATGTTACTTTAAGATTCAAGATTTTACTGCCTCATAGATGAGAGCACACATGAAATTGATTCATGGGGCTCTACGAACATGAGAGTACATGAAACTCCAGAGTATACATGAATAGTGAAGCATGATGATACATGATGTAAGTAAAACGCACAAGGCAAAAAGTACCTGATGCTCCCGAGGGGGATAACATCTCATGAAAAGATCCATATAGTACCAATTCGTGTTACCAACGTGACAGCATACAAGTAAAGTAATCTAGAGCAGGAATATAAGTTCTAGCAAGTATGAAACGGTCAAAGAATGTACTCGTCTGATATCCTGAGTATCTGGTAAGTGTAGATGTCCAGACAGAGTAGATGAGTCCTATTTAGAGCAACACAGGTCACAATGTGTTTAACATAAGGTAATGAAGTTTGTAATGCAATCTACATGATTTTTAGGTCATTCTAGGTCAAAGTCAAATTTGGCCAACTCTGGGTCAACCCAAGTCAATATTTAGTCAAACTGGGTCAACCTTAGGGTTTGGTCAACTGTAAGTCAACTAGGTCAATTGAAATCAACTAGCTAGGTTTAGTCAACTTTAAGTCAACACTATACCTCTAGGCCTATACACCATTACCAATACAACCCTACTTATACAATACTCATTTATAATATATATACACTATATTACACATATAGGTATCACTCACATATTCAATATGTATATAATTATGTAGGAAAGCTATATATATATATATATATGAACATAAATATACATATATATATATATATATATATATATATATATATATATATATATATATATATATATTGAAGAAGGAAGAAGGAATTAGAGAGTGAAATGTGTGTGTGTGTGGACTATGGACTATGGACTGAGTTTAAGGTTAAAGAGCAACACGGCATGGTTATCACTACAAGTTAAATGTGTTTTCAGTTATCATATAACTCAGGAATTTTCATAGGTAATATTAGGTCAACAAGTCACTGGTTCTCAGTTTTTAACACCCTTAACCCCAAACCAGTTAACAGTTGTAATCAACTCATTTGAAAACAATGTTTAGGTTAACCAATCACACCATTCTCATCTATATACATATGAAATTTCAGTTTAAAAGTTAACTAATCCTAGAAACATGGGCTAGGGAATTCACTGAATCTGATCAGGTAGTTTACACATTCAACATTCCTAAACATCAGTTTAACATTTACCCCTTAATCTCAGTTACCTACATTCAAGTTCATGCTACACTTCAACATTTGAAAAATCAAAACCAAATTCAAACATAACTGAAATCTCAGTTCAACTGTTATCAATCCAACTCAGGTTTTTACACTAGTTCAATTCACTTCGAAACCAAAACCTATTTCAGTTAACATTTATCAACTAACTCAGATTTTATATAGGAATTAAACATATAACATGTATTAACATTTCAGAAATCAAAAACCTATTTTCAGTTTCACTGAAATCTCAGATATTGCATTGATTTAAGATCTCAAGTTTAACATTTAACAGTGAAATCAAAACCCAATTTCTCATAACTGAAGTCTCAGTTTACACATTCAACATTTAAAATCTAAACCAATTTAATAACAACTGAATCTCAGTTAACTTCCTAACTAAATCTCAGGTATTACATTTAGGAATTTACTGTGCACTGCACTAATATCAAAACACACAGGGATTTGGGTTTTAATTCTCGAATATTTGTGCAAATGTGAAGTTGAATGTGCACATGTGTGTGTCGCATGTTAATGTGTCAGGGGGGGTGTTTGTGTCCAACCAAGTGGTCACAAATGTGTCCAAGCATGCAAAAATAGTGTATCAGAATTGAAGTGAAGACTGGCTCGTGCACGTGTGCCGTGGCCTCGTGCACACGATACGAGTCGATTCATGACACGTGCTCGTGTCTCTGAGTTCGCCCAACATAGGGCTACGTGCCTAGGACCCTGACACGAGCCCAAGTGTCACCGTGTCCATACGGGATGCCCGTATCAGAGAGCAAAATTCGTGTGCACAGTCTGTGTACAAAACCAGTACGCATAGGATTTTTTTCCCGACATGACACAAGGCAACACGAGACTCAAGGGGGATGTTGTCAGACCTGCCCCTTGGTCTATGACAAGTGGCAGGCCGCCACATGTCGTGTCGTGTCCACAGTGCTGATTGGGTAGCAGGACACTGTGTGGTATCACCGTGCGCGTGGTACGTGTCCGTTTTGGACACGAAAAGCACCCTAACTTTGACCCAGTCGAATTGATTTGTGATCTATAAATAATAACCTAATTTTTCATTCAATTAGATTCTGAAATTAAAACAATTTATTTCTCACAAATATTTCATCGAACACCTTGTTAAAATCACTGATACATGTCCGATACGGACACGAAATGGACACTACCTAGCACCAAACTAACTCTACAGCTAGGGTATACCTATATGCATGCATCTATGAAAATAAAACATGATTTTATAAGGGTTTCATGGGATTTACCTATTGAGAATGAATCTCAATGAGAAGGGTGAGGTTGAGGGTTTTCCTTTGAATTTCAATTGACCAAAGCAATTCAAATCCTAGCTAGCAAGTCCCTACTAGCTTCCACTATGGAAGAGGGTGATGATGCAATTGATTAGGACCAATTTGGGCTTGATTTGGATATTAGGGGAAGGAATTTGGGGAGGAACTTTTAGGGTTCTAAACAAGAAGTAAAATGAGGCTAAGGCCTTGTTAAGGATGTTTTATAGGAAGGGGGTGTTTGATGGCTGCCATAGATCAATTAGGGTTAGGTTTTAGGTCTAGATGAGTGGCTAGGATTTGTCCACCCAATTCTAAGCCTTCCTATTGGTTCAACTAGTAAAAGGGTTTTCTTTTTCACAAATATCCTAAGGGTAAAATATCTTACCTAGAATATCTAGATATTATTAACCTTGTCATTACTAGGCTACCCTAATCAATACACTAAGCCCAAGGCTAATCTAGATTAGGCTAAGTTTCTAGGTCAAGTCTCAACCTAACAATTAGCACACATTTATTAATAAAAATTCAAAATCACCAAAAGGTCAAAATGACCAAAATACCCTCAAGTCAAAAATGTGGTAGTGACAAGTCTACCCTCCTTAAAAGAATTTTGTCCCCGAAATTGAAAGGCGAAACTAAACTGATGAGAAGGATAGAAAATCATACCTCAAGGTCCAAAAAGATAAGGGTATCGCTCGCGTTTCTCATCCTCCCGCTCCCAGATAGACTCTCCTGGAGAATGATGCCTCCATGCGATGTGAACCAAGGGTATCGTCTGGTTTCTCAGTACCTTCTCTCGTCGATCCAGAATCTCCACAGACTGCTCTGGATAGCTAAGAGTAGGTCCCACCTCGATCTCCGAATGATCGAGTACATGGCTAAGGTCCGCCACGTACCGTCTCAACTGCGACATATAAAATACGTTGTGGACTCCCACTAATACAGGTGGCAAATCTAGCCTGTAAGCTACGTCACCGACTCTCCTGTTGATAACGAAAGGTCCGATGAAGCGCGGGCTAAGCTTTCCACCTCCACTAAAACGTATGGTACCACGTGACGGAGATATCCTCAGAAAAACTAGATCTCCGACCTAAACATAATCAATGTCTCAAATTAACTATAATAATCAAACATGATCGATAAAATCATAAAACAAACAATCCGACTTCTAATCATATCTCTAAGCTGTACCTCAAACTCCAACGGTCTACGGTGGCTATCGGCCCAATGCCGATGTCTGTCCTGCGCCACGCAAAGTCGATCTCTGATGAGATTCACCTTCTCGGCTGCATCTACAACCATCTCAGGTCCCAATATAGCTCGCTCCCCGACGTCATCCCAAGACAAGGGTGTACAACATCTATGCCCGTACAGTTTCTCGAACGGTGACATCTCAATGCTGGCCTAAAAACTGTTGTTATATGCAAACTCCACTAAGTGCAGGTGATCCTCCCAGGATCCTCCAAAATCCAAGACACACGTCCACAGCATGTCCTCGAGTGTCTGAATAGTCCTCTTTGACAGTCCGTCCGTCTAAGGGTAGTATGCAGTACTAAACTTGAGTTGAGTGCCCAAACTAGTCTGCAGACTCCTCCAGAAATGGGAAGTAAAGCGACTATTCCAATCCGAGATAATGCTCACCGGAACCCCATGAATCCTGACGATCTGCCGCATGTACATCTCCGCTAGCCTCTTTGTAGACGTACCCACTTTAAATAGCAAAAAGTGAGCTGACTTGGTCAACATGTCTACGATGACCCAAATCGTATCTTTTCCTCCTGGAGTACGCGACAATCTCGAAACGAAGTCCATCGTGATGTGTTCCCACTTCCATTTTGGAATAGGCAACGGCTCCAACAACCCTCCTGGCCTCTGCCTCTCTGCCTTCACCTGCTGGCAGACTAAGCATCTAGCGACGAAGCGTGCTACCTCTCGCTTCATCCCACACCACCATACGTGCTCCCTCAGATCTCTATACATCTTGTTTGCACCTGGATGCATAGAGTACTGAGAACGGTAGGCCTCCTGCATGACCTGTTCCCGAAACTCTCCACTGGGCACACACAGTCTGGAACCCTGCCTCAATGTGCCATCCTCTGTAATAGTGAACTCCTCGTCCACCAACCCTGTTCGAGCCTGCTCTCGGATGCACCGCAGAGCAACATCGTCGAACTGAGTCGACTTGATCCTCTCAATCAAGTCCGACTGAATCTGCAGACCCTACATCTACATCTCCACTCCTGGCACTAGCACCACTACAAGAAAATGTAGCATTTACGGCGTGCAATTTACGGCGCGCGTTTGCTGCGCGTTGTAAATGACCTTTTTTTACAGCGTGCAAATATGTGCGCCGTAAAAGAGTTATTTTTTGTCTTTTTACGGCGTGTTTGATATGTACGCCGTAATTAAAAATCAATTACGGCATGCATTTTTGTACGTTGTAATTAACGTCTCATTTGCGGTATGCATTATTGCGCGTTGTAAGAAGACACTCATTTATAGCATGCATTAGTGATCGTTGTAAGAAAAGACACTCTTTTACGGCGTACAAATATGTATGCCGTCAAAGAGTTACCAAAATTTTAGGTTTCCCTCTTCTTATTTCACATCCCTCCTTTATTTCCCCCTTTAAACCTTGTCTCTCTTCCTTTCCTTATTTTTCAAATAAATTTAGAAGAGTTACCATACCATTTCTTCACCGTCCTCTCCAGGATCGACTCTCCGGCGCTCGATGGCGCGAAGCGTCAGATCTGAGCACCCTGATTATGTCTCCGGCGATCTCTTGGACAGGCGGCGAGTTCGAGTCCACGATGAATGTCTACGAAGTCGACTCTCGGGCGGTCGATCTCCACCGACGTCGGACGCTGAGGGGCGGTGGACGTTGAGGGGGCCGACACAGACTGGATCTGGATGAAAATGGTATGCGGTGCCACGTTCTCTTGCTCGAGTACGGCCATCCTGGGGTCGGGTCGTCCTTTCATTAGTGGTGTCAGTCCAAGAAGTACGCTCTGGCAGAAACGTCGAGCTTTGGTGGCAAAAAACATGACAAGTCCGACAGGTGAGATATGTTGCCTGCTGCTATTGTGAAGTTGGGCTCTGCAATCGCGAGCTCCGGTCGACGACAAGTTCTCCAGTCATCGTGAGTTTCTCCATTCAGTCTTTTCAATTCATACCTTGATTTTCTTCATACAGTTTTTCATCTTCTTTGTTGATTCAAGTCGGATCCAATATTGGTGTCCAGAGAACACCGAGAGGTTCTTGACTGAGCTTCGATCATATTGACAGTCGCCTGAACCCATCGGTAAGAAATTCCTCCTCCTTGATCTTCACAATCAATTCAGAATTGATTCGAGCACCAACTGTTCGGTGAAATGCTGTCGAGAAGGGCATCAGTTCGAATCACTCAAACCGCAGCTCTTCTGCATGTGTCCAAGCACCTGAATTCTGCCAGTAAGTGAAAATCGGGGACTTCCTTTGACTACAACTACCTGGGAGCACAACCGCACTTGTCACTTTCCTTTTATGCAGAGTACGAGATGTGGATCTGAAGCACGACTTTGCATTTTTGGTATGTACACCAATTTCTATCTATTTGTAGCACGAGATGTGTATCTGAAGCACTACTTAGGACTTGAGATTTTGGACATCGCTTAAGGCTTTTTCTCTCTTATTCTATTTTACTTTATGTTTAATGCTTAACTAGAATATTCATGCATGGAAAAAAAATCCCTACATTGATAATTTATTTGATTCAGATATTTCGTGCCCATTTGTTGCATCGCCTCATAAACTCTGAGGTGCACTCGTGAGCATGAATTGTTTGCTGATTACTGGAGGGCAGTACATAGCCTACCTCATCAATTTAGCTTTTGTAAAGCTATATAGGCATAGTTGAATGTAGTAATTTCTGAGTATTGATTGATATATGCCATTACATAATATGATTCTTTTATTGCAGACTAAGGGAACATGGTGCTGGATGCTTGGCATTGCATGTGCCAAAAAATACTTTTAAAATTATTTCAAGGTCTAGATTACTCTTTACAGCTTAATGGAATTGTTATAGCTAGTGCTATTAAGTTTGATTCAACATATGCAATTTGAACTGCTCACTGATTGTAGCTACCTGGAATTGTTATAGCTACTAAGTTTTGAGTTCAATTTTACTGGGTTTTTTTTTGTGTGCATGAATGTGAATGCAATGTACTTTCCTTTCCCTATACACATTTCCTTCAACTGCAGTTTTCTTGTATGCTTCTGATTTGCATGTAAGTAATATTTTCCCTAGTGTTTCCTTGGGGGAGAATTAGGAGAGGGAGGATGAAGATGACGGCGAGTCCGTGGTGGTATCTGAATCGAGGTATATATTAACTCACTTTGCATATCGTGAATGTTATGTTTCCGAGATATATTATTTCCAACTATCTTCTATATGAAATCTAGGATTCTTTTCTTTTATGCAGTATTTATAGATTATATATGATGAATGCTTTCTTTTGGCATGTTCTTCGTCTTGTTGTATTACATTGGCCACTTGATATATATGGTTCCTTATTATTCATGCATTGGATTGCTGGGTATGCTAATGAGCTACTCCTTAGTGTAACATTAAAGGTTTATAAAATGCCTATCAAATGGTTTATCAAATGGCTATCAAATTGAAGGTACAAAGCATAAGGAATTAGTGTACCGAATATCATTAAACGTACCAGGAATAAGAAATTAGTGTAACATTAAAGGTACCAGGCATAAGAAATGGCTATCAAATGCCTGGCATAAGAAAGTTCCAGGCATGGAAGATTTTTCCCTTCTTTTGGAAACTAAATTGGAGGCTTGGCCCACTGCTGCAGCATAAGATAAGAACTTAAACGAATTACAATCACTAACCTAGAGAATAAGCTTAAAGCTTGCAATAACAGATTATTTGGGTAGGCAAAGGTCATAAATAACTCAAACTGAGATGAGCTTTGAAAAGTTATTCATGTCTTTGAAGTTTGATACTTTTAACTGCTCGTTTCTTTCTTGATGCAAATATGTCAATTTTCATCTTGTTCTTATTTGGTTTCGTGAATCATGATCTAGTAGATTTCTATGTCGTTTATTGGTGACGTATTCAGAGAGCTAGATCCCAAGGTTGCTGTTGCAGCTCTGCACAGCTACCGTTGTTGTAGGTAGCTACTGATGCATTTCCAGGAACCCCATAATAAATATGAATGTCTACTGCTGCATTTCTAGGAACCCCATGCACATGAATATATACGAATGTCCCTCTACGAGTCTCCTTTCATTTGTATCATCACCTTTCTAAATTACAAAGTTTTTACAAATGAAAAATAAGACCTTTAGCTTTATTTCGTCTATAGAAGACACCCTTCTTGAATGTCCATATTTGTATGAGGTTTTGGAGGAAGAAAATAGTACATGAGAATGATACTTGATAATGGTATGTTATAGCGACAACAATTTGTTAAAGAATTTGGTTTGAAAGAAATAATATGGTTTTTAACAGAAAACATGATACAGATATACACAACTTGCATGTTAAGAGTTTTGCTAACATATATTAAAGTAATTTAAGATTCAATCTCATTATCGTACAACATATAGTTTTTCTTTTTGGGTGCTAACACAATGTTATAATTGCAATGTCAGGAACTCAATGCATTGTTCCCAAAGCCACTCAGTGAGATCTTATCAAGTATCAAAGAAGAGATAGATGATGTGAGTTTTCTTTCAGTAGGCAAGGCACTGACAAGGAGATCTTATCAACTGAAACTTGTATTTTTGTCATTTTAATTTGGGCTCTCATTTTGGTTGCACTTGAATATTTTTTTGAGACTTGTATTTGGACCATTTGAATTTGAAATATAATTTTGGTTGCACTTAGCAAAAGCATTATTGATTTTTGGTTTGCTTGCAATTGTTCCATTTGAATTTGAATTACAACAGAATATATATATATA
>JANAVB010001927.1:0-30552 GCA_029216955.1 Iris pallida | reverse complement strand
GAGAAGTTCGACTCAGATTCCAGAGTTACCATGCTAACTATGCTAGTTGAAATCTCTAAGTTGTGTCATAATCAATTTTAATCTTTATTTACACAATCACAAACAAATCGATTATCGGGTGCGTTGTAATTAATAATGAGGGAAAGATCAATTTAACTTGTATTTTGGGAAAAACTCGTAGTTACCAATTTAATTGGTTAAAATTTTGTATTTTTCGTAATTATACATATAAAACTAAATTTCTTGTTTTAATGAGAAAACGTGATCGTTGTTTAAATATTACAAACTTGTAAATTTTAATGTGAGAAAACCTCATTAACTTTCCTATATCAAAATAATATTATTTATTTTAGTTTTACGCGTCTACGCTAAAAATTAGCAAAACCAGAAAATGACAGAAAAACCTACGCTACAATAATTACAGGCCACAGAGAAAGAAAATAGAAAAGATGGGCTTATGCCCCTTACAATTTATTTTACATAAATTGAAATAAGAAGAAACATCTGTTAGTTAATTATAATTAAAACTAATAATTAAAATAAAGATATTGGTCCAATCGTCATATAGGCTAATGCCTCAACGTCCGGGCGAAACCGGTTTCGTTTGCATTTAGCCAGGGCCCATTGACCAATACGGTCGTCGCCCAAAATCCAAAATAATATTCTTTTCCGAAAACCATTTTAAAACTATTTTAAAAATTATATAATTAAATTTTATAGAAAAATCCGGCAGCACTTCCTCTATTTTCGGTCAACCCAAAAAATGGAAAAAGTGTGCCATAATCACCATTTATAAAAGTCCCAAACCAGGGAACACCCAGAATTCAATTCCAAACCATTTTACACCACAATTAAAATTCACAAAATAATTCCCGAATCTCAACTGGAAACCCGCAATATAGTTTCGGAAATTCCCGAAATGAATTCGGGAATCACAACGCCTAAAACCCAGAAAATATATTTCGGAAAAGTCCGAAATAAACGCTGAATATCACAGAACATTTCCGGAAAAATTCGAAGTTACGACGTCGCTAAAAAGACCGAATTCTGGGGAGGGAATCGGGGGACCAATCTCATCATAGACAAACGAAATGGGACGGGACATAGGAGTTATACCTTGGGTTGCTCGGCTAGAGCTCTCAAGATGCAAATTAAAGAAGAAAAATATCCCCGGACAGCAGGTCGGGCTTGCTGGAACAGAGCACAGGAGCCGCGGTAAAACTCAAAAATGCCGGGACGACGTCCAAGCACGAAAACGGTGCACGAGGGACGCGAACATCGCTGGACACGCTGTCGGAGACCACGGGCTCGGGTCTCGGGACCGGAGCAGCAAGGGGCAGCGGGTGGCTCGGGTTGGCGAGGCCGACGGGTCGGATCGCCGGAGGAAACCCGAGAGGGGTCGGCCGGGGAAGCAAAAGGGGGTGGGGCCGCGTGCTGGCGGCGGCCGAGAGGGGGCGCCGGAGTCGGCCGGGGCTGGGCGCGAGTTCGGCGGAGAGGCCGAGGGTGGAGTTGGCCGCGGGCGGCCGGGAGGACGTCGGGGCGGGCGCCCGGGTTGGCGCGGGGCACGCGGGTTCGGCGGAGATGGCCGAGAGGGGCTCGGGTGGATGGTCTGTGAGGGAGAGGGAAAGTGGTGGTGGAGTGTGTTGGTGGATGGGGGAGAATAATGGAGAGTTGAGGGAATAAGAGGGGAGGCTTGCTCGTGAGGGGATGGGAAACAAGTGTGGGGAGAGTGATTATGGGGAAGAGTTGGTGGTGGGGTTATTAAGAAGTGGGGAAAAAGTGAACGTGTGGTGAAGAGTGCTGGTGGTGTGGGTTTGCTAAAAATGGGGAGAAGAACGAGTTTGTGGTGAATAGAAACGTAAAAGGTGACTGAAGAATAGGATGGCCTGGTCGTGGGATGACCAGGCCAATAGGTTAGGAAAATTATTTTATTTTTTTGTAAAAGAAATCAGGATTTTTAAATAAAGAGAATGGGTTCATATCGGGCCTGGGTTTCGGAAAGCTAGTCCGGCTCGGGTCAGGTCAGCAATCAAAAGCCAATTATTATTTTTTTGAAATAAATTTTTAAACCCACAATATAATAATAATAATAGTATTAATATAATAATAATAATATTAAATTACAATTTAAAAACTGGGTTTCACAGTCGCTAAAAGCGTCGCTAAATGCTGACGTGGCAACACGTGGCACCAAATCCGATGTCAGGACGTCGTCGCCAAAACGTCGCAACAGTGTCGCTAAACGGCGACCACACAATAATGTCGCCTTTTACGTCGCTAATTAATGTCAACGTAAAATGTCACAAATAACGTCGCTAATTAGCGACGTTAATAACGTCGCCACATAACGTCGCCCTAGCGATGTTTTGCGACGTTTTCTCGTTTAATGAAACGTTTTTTTTCGTCGTTTCCAAAACGTCGTCCAAAACGTCGCTAAATTCACCGGAGCTCAAAGCTAGATTCGTCCTACAAGATCAGCTTCGAGGAACCAACAAGTTCAAAGATGAACTTTTGGAACACTATGTTGAAATGCTCTTCTGACTCCTCGGATGGACAGAACTGTGCGCTCTCTCTTCTTTGCTCTTTGAATTTTGTAAGGAACTTGTAGAATGAACTGATTGAATGAGAGAGAAGAGAGAAACTTATATATTGTTAGTCCAGTAACCGTCCAATTTACGAAATGTTCGGGACGTGGTAATATAGGTCTCTGAAAGGAGGAACCGTTTCGTAAATATTTAGATCTGAACAAACATGACGCTTGCTCTACGGCAAATTACGTCAACTGTGCCAACTACGTATGTGTGCACTCGTGCACCCGCACGCCAACTGTGCCAACTGCGCCCGCACGCACTCACGCACCCGCACACAATGCACACCCATACACTGCACGTACTATACGCAAACTGTCTGCACTAATAGGCCATGCGAACTGGCCTCGCTAACGGGCTGCACTAACTGGCCGCGCCATCTAGCCTTACCTTTTGACCGCACGAACGGGCGCACGATCGGCAGCGCAAAGGCTCGCACAACGTGCGCAACTTAAGCGCACTATGCGCTTAGCGACGATGCTGACGTGCTAAGTGCAATGTGCGCCAACAAAATGCCATATTATGACTCATGAGCCCGAGTCTGAGTTCGAGTCTGAGTCGCTAAGCCCCTACGGGGCTTAGCTTCTAAGAAATTAATTCCAAAAGCATGACAAAAAGCATAAATGCTTTCTTTGTGGAGTTAGCCTTCTTTCATCTAGAAAAATACCTCCACATGGCACCCATGTGTCTCTCCACACCTCGTGTGCATCTCTCAATACAAGCAAAGCTATATATAGAGAGACTACCAATTTGGCCTAGACAATGTGGGACTATCTTTCTAGTCTCTACGGCCAAACACCAATAATCTCCACATATCTCTGTATATGGGTTGAGTGTTCCCTACAGTGAATAGCCATCATGCATTAGGATAGATGTTGCTGACGACTTGAATCTTCCCGCATGGGTCAAACAACAGTATGATACAAGAATGGACTAAGCCTTAAATTCTGCACCATAACTGCAATTCTTCCCACTCACATAATGTAGTCACATGTGCCTTTGGCTACACATTAAAGGCCCTGTGCTAGCCTGGTTTTAGTGTATGTATTTTAGGCGTCTATAAGTTTACCCTCAAGAGATGGCCTGCTATCTCTGTTCATACACTCTAGATGAGTTCTTTTTAAAGAGACATGGCATGAAGTCTTGTACTTCCTTGCGGTGCTACGCTGCTATGACATGGCTTAAAGCCGAGGCATTACCCCTACCTGGGAACCTCATCGTAGTGTCATACTATTGTAGCATAAGGTCACAAGTTTCATGTCCCGCTCCCGCAGGAGCGATCGTCCTCGCTAAGGCGTGATGCCGCACGGGCCTAGGTTACGCTCGTGCAAGGCTATGACCAGAAACGGCCGATTCGAGCTAGGCCACAGAGTCGCACAGAGTGTCCCCATTTGCAACAGAAAGTAAATGAACACAAGTTGAAGCGAATTCAAACTATTTATTGATTTTCAAGAAGTTTACAAGCGGCGCTAGGCCGATATTACAAATCGCTCAAGCTCTCTCTCTCTGAAACATAAAAGGCGTGCCAAGTGGCTTACAAGATGGAATGATTCATGGCGATGTTCCGATACATTATGTCCTGTATAGGGTGCTACAGCTTCTTGCAACGTTCCAAGGTCCCAGAGTTGGCTCCACGCCTTAACACGTTCGATGGAAGCTCCGCACCCGCCAGCGTCTCTTGCATCCTGCAAGCAGACTGTGGGGTTATCAGTACATTGTTATGCACTGGTGGGAAGGCTAGCTCGCCCACAATGCTATCATTACCAAACACGTTCTATTTACTTTTGTGCACCGTCTATCATTCATTGTCTTTCTAATCTTGCCTTAGGATCATTTACATGGCATATTTCATAGCCTATCTCGTGTTGCCGAATACAAGTGTCGCATGGAATTACATGCACGACTTACCCATACTTACCGTCTGGCCTTCCCTGTCCAAAGTAAACCAAGTTAGTCAATAATTTATATGTAATAACTCATCGTGATTTACGTAAGCATTCAATGTCAAGGGCGTGTCCCTGCCTCAGGTCCTAGCGCGTCGTAGGTGTATTTTCTAACTCGTTTGCTCGAAGTACTCTTGATCATTTTGTGTGTTATATTCAAGCCTATTCAGAAGGTGCTTTGTTCAGTTAACTTAGACTACTTTGATTTCAATGCAAGGACTTGCACGTGGATTGCCACCAGCAAAGCCCACTTAACTCTATATGCACCGGTCGCTGGCATCACAAGCCATTTTGGACCCTTTTTTTCTTGGTATTTCGCAACTATTCAGAGCGTGCGGGCTGGTACACGTTGATAGTGTCTTGAAATACCCTGCACTTACGTCCCCCGGGTGACCAAGCCCACACCCAGGCAACCCGTAAGCCCCCTTTGATTTCCGCCTAGGCCGGCCACAATCCTCCCTTTGATCATGCCGCGGAAATCCCTTATATCTCCCACCTCCCGTATACGAGGGGATTGTCCATGACCATTTCGTATTATTTGTCCTTTTTAACTTAACGACCGTCTCCGAGCCGTAGGCTAACCCTTAGCCATAATGCGTTATCGACCAGGTTGGCGTTCGTGGAACGCGGGTAGCGAGTCCCGTTGCACGTGCCCGTCATACCTGTCGCTAACCATTCCTTTCTTTCTTATCTTTTATTCATTCTTTCTTTTCTTTCTTTCACTTGTCCGTTCGTTCATTGATTCATTCACATATTCATTTATTCATTCGTCGATTCATTCATTCACTTATTCGTTCATTCATTCATTCGTACATTTTTGCAACTCTCCGTGCGGGAGTCGCCTTGGCGACCCATCGGTCCCATAGTCTTTCAATGTTGCTATACTCTACTCGGAACGACTATGTTGATAGTCTTCCGTTTCATTGTTGTAAACCATTCATTGTTTCATTGTTGAACGCATAAGGGACTTGCACGTAAGCTTGTGCCTTAGCACGAGCGTGGAGCGCGGTGCGAGAGTTCTCACATTTTTCATGTTCTTTTCCATATTCTATACAAGCATACAAGATGGGATTATTTCCTTAGCTAGGTGCGTTGAGTCATTTATTATCATGCGCGGTGTTATCGTCTAGCGATTCTAGCATTAGTGTCCGTATTGTTATGTGTCTAGGCTAAGCAAAGACGGGTTCATCGGAGCCACCCACCTTAGCGATGTTCGCATCGGCCGAGCGATACTCCGAGCGCGCCTTTGAAAGTCTAAGTCTGGATTCCTCTTGACGGGCCAATGTAAGCCTTGCATCGATTCTTCATTAGGTCGATGCCAACTCTTCGGGTCGACGGCTCGTTCGAGTCGTTGCATTTGCCGTTTGAATCGGCGTTCCGCTAGGACGGAGCGGGTCATTACAACAAGCCTCTCTGTAGTGCTAAACTAACCAGCATGAAGCCTTGTGCTTCCTTGCAGTGTTACGCCGTGATGACATGGCTTGTGTAGCCGAGGCTTTACCCCTACCTGGGTACCTCTTCGTGGTGTCATGCCACTGTAACATGAGTACATCGTCCCCTTTGTAGTTTTGTCTACAACTCTTTAATTATACAATATTAGGCTACCTTCCTATATGCGGTGCTACGCTGCTGTGACTTGGCTTGCAAAGCCGAGGCATTACCCCTACCTGGGAATCTCATGGTGGAGTCACCCCACTGTAGCATGTAGTTGTAACACTTCTTTGTAGTGTTGTGCTAGCGTGCTTCCTATAAAGCATAACAGGCATTCACTCTGCCTGAGACCTCATTAAGGCGTTTAATCCATCCTCTCCACAGGATCTGTTCTCCGCAGAAAAATATATAGTAGATAACAGTGGTTGTGGGTCTGTATTCCTTCCATGTCCCAGAGGACATGTACCTACTGTTCTTGATATTTTCCCAGTTAGTGGTCCTCCCTTGAACCAAAAGCTAGATGCCTAATAGATTTCTCTTTGAACTAATAGCATAAAATTTTATGGTAGGATTATAATAACACAATATCAGAATGCCTTCAAGCCCATTTTACTTGTTGCGTCTTCGACCATCTGACGCTTTAGGCCCTTTGTGAATGGATTCGCCAGGTTCTTCTGATTCCGAACATCAATCACTGCAATAATACCTCTCTTAATGAGATCGTGCACTCCATGTGCTTTAGTCGCACAGTTCTCTTTTTCCCGTTGAAGAGATCATTCGATGCCACCGCTACAATCGCCTGGTTTTCATAGTATATCGGAATCATCGATATCTGCGCCCTAACCAATGGATGATCATATATGAGCTTCTGAAGCCATTCTGCTTCTTCTGTTGCAGAATCAAGTGCAAAGAACTCAGATTCCATGGAGGAATAAGAGAGCATAGTCTGCTTCTTCGACTTCCATGATATAGCAGCTCCACCCATGGAAAAAATGAATCCACCTGTGGATCTCTCACTCTCCACCTCTGAGCACCAGCTCGCATCACTGAAGCCTTCTACTACTGATGGATCTCCGCTGTAGTGCAGTGCATATGTCTGAGTCTTTTTGAGATTCTCACTACCCGTTTCACAGCTTCCTAGTGCTCAACGACTGGGTTACTCATGAATCGACTCAGCATTCCCGCAGCAAAACCTATGTCAGGCCTAGTAGCAGTAGCAGCGTACATCAAACTCCCGATGATGCTTGCATACTCCAGCCGCCTGACGATTTCCCTCGAATTCGGCTTTGGTTTCAGGTCACACCTGTAAGACGTATCGATCTTTGGAAGATTCTGATACCCGTAGCGTGTGATCATCTTCTCAATATAATGAGACTGTGATAACACCAATACAGGATCCGTCCGGATGATCTTGATGCCCAAGATCACATCAGCCTTCCCCAAGTCCTTTATACTGAACTTGGTCGAGATGAACTTCTTTGTCTCCGTGACACAGCCTATATCCATACCTAGGATCAGCATCTCATCCATGTACAGACAAACAATTACCTCTTCTATCAGCGAACTTCATGTAAACACACTTGTCCGTTTTGCTGACCCTGTAGCCATTTGACCTTATGACCTGTCAAACTTCTCATGCCATATTTTGGAAGCCTGCTTCAAACCGTACAAGGATTTCACTAACTTGCAGACTTTGTCTTCAAGGCCCTTGATGACAAATCCTTCTGGCTGTTGTACGTAAATCTCTTCAGCCAGCTCGCCATTTAGGAATACTGTCTTTACATCCATCTGATGTATCACCAACTTATGTATTGCTGCAAAAGCAATTAACACTCTAATGGTGGTCATCCGAGCTACTGGAGCATACGTGCCGAAGTAGTCGATCTCCTGCTTCTGAGAGAACCACTTGGCTACTAGCCTAGCCTTAAACTTGTCAATGGTTCCATCTGTTTTCATCTTCTTCTTTAAGATCCATTTGTATCTGATGAATTTCGCTCCTTCAGGAAGATCAACCAACACCCAAGTGTTATTGGAGGTGATTGAATCAATTTATTGTCGTTCACCTCCTTCCAGAAAATAGCATATATGGTCTTCATCGCCTCATCGTAGGTAAGCGGATCTGCTTCCACATGATATGTGACAAAGTCATCTCCGTAGTCCTTCGGTCTTCTCACTCGCTTAGTTGACGGCTCAGCGAGTTCTGGTTCAAGTGTTGTCTTCTCTACAACAACTTCTTGGACTACGTTCTCATTGGAAACTTCAATTTCCTGTGCACCCTCATTATTCTCCGGAATGTCCGCAAGAATAATGTTCTTGTGCCTTGTAAATTTATCTTCAAATTATTCTGCATCGTGAGATTCAATGATATAATTTGATTCTATATCAAGAAATCTCCGAGCATCACTCTTTTCAGCATATCCTAAGAAGATTGTTTTTGTAATCCTTATCCCGAGCTTCTGAATCTTCAAATCTGTGAGCTTTACATATGCCAGACACCCCTACACTTGAATGATATGCAAGTTAGGTCTAACTTTGAACCAGAGTTCATGAGGAGTGATGTCAGAAGTTGCATACGACACTCTATTCAGAATAAAAGTGGTCGTCAATGCAGCTTCGCCCCAATAGCATTTTGGAAGACCCATAGTCAACATCATTGAGTTCATCATTTCTGTCAATGTTATGTTCTTCCTTTTTGCTACTCCGTTAGATTAAGGAGAATACAGAGCAGTAGTCTCATTGATGATTCCATGTTCTTTGCAAAACGATGCAAATTCATGAGACCGATACTCTTCGCCTCGATCACTTCTTAATCTCTTGAGTTGTTATCCAGTTTGCCGTTTAGCTTCGACCCTGAACTCTTGGAACTTCTCGAACGCTTCGTCTTTAGACTTCAGCAAGTAGACGAATGCGTATTTTGATAAGTCATCTATGAAGGTTATGAAATACTTCATCCTGGCTTTTGTAGAGAATTGTTTGAAGTCACAAATATCGGAGTGTACCAACTCCAGAAGATCTGTGCTTCGATTAACCCGATGAAAGGATTTCTTTGTGATCTTTGTCTGAGTTACCCCCATATTTGGAGATAAGTCCTATACTGGACATTTTGTTTATTCTTTTACAATGAATATGTCCTAATCTATTATGCCACAACGAGTATAATCAGAATGAGCGATTGTATTAATTTCATTAGACCGAGTTACAAGCTGAAGTTTAAACATCCTTTCAGTATAAAAGGCTTTTCCGAAATAGGTTTCTTTTATAGACATCACCATCTGACCAACATTGATGTCCGTCCTTAGGCATGCGTTACAGAGTAGTCCTCCAGAGATCAGGTTCTTTGCAATAATAGGTACATGCTTCACGTCTCGAAGCGTCAGAGACTTCCCTGTCAGCTTCAACACCACCGTCCCGATCCCTTGTACTTTAGCTTGTGCCTGGTTTGCCACCATAATATTTTCAGAGGTTGGTTTGTACGTGGTAAACCATTTCTTGCTAAAGCAGACATGGTAGGTGGCACCAGTGTCTACCTACCAGTCAGAGTCACCCCACCGCAGTGACCTGAGCAATCATAACGATCCACCTACCAGTCAGAGTCACCCCCACCGTAGTGACCTGAGCAATCATAACGATTACGTCAGTAACCATAAAAACCTTACTAGGCTCACCTTGCTCTGACTGCTTGGGCTTGGATCTGTATTCACTCTTGTAATGGCCCTTCTTGACATAGTTAAAGCAAGTCACATTGGACTTTGGCTTCTGGTGCTTGAAAGAAGACCCCTTCACTTTCAGATTAGTAAAGTCCTTCTTCTTATGGTAGGAAGCCACCTGCTTTCCCTTGGATTCCTTCGTCTGAACCAAAATGGCCTTAGCCATCTTCTTGGACAGAGTGTCCACCTTTAGTTGAGTCCTCATCTGGTCCTCAACATAATTTTTTTGCAGGAGATCTTCCAGACTGTTCTCCAGTTTCTCCCTATGCATATTTGTATAGAATTTGCTCTATCCAGCAGGAAGCTTGGAGACGATCCCTCCAACAGCGAACTTGCAATTGAGGGGCATCTCCTCATCTTCCAATTTTTGACTCAACTTCAGGAATTTCTTCACCTGAGGTAGCATCATCTTCTCGTCTTCAAAAAGCCATTTGTGATATTTCTCGACGATGAATATCTTGCTCATGTTCTTGTCATCTTCATACAGTTTTTCCAAAGACTTCCATATCTCTATGGCATTGGTCTTATTTGAGTAAGATTCTGTCAGAGAGTCCTCCATAGCATTGAGGATCAGAAGCCTACAAAGGCTATTTTTCCTCTTCTATTTAGACTTTTTGGCAGTAGCAGCAGCAACCGCGGCCATAGTCCCACCTTCTATAACCTTCGGTTTGTCCTCAGATAACACGTGGTCGATGTCCACGAGTTGAAGATTCAGGCTAACCTTCCTCTTCCAGATTTTGTAGTGCTCTCCATCGAATTTCTTTAACTTGTTAAAGTTGGAATCGATGAATGCAGTACGAGAGTTTTCTATATTGTAAATCTAGCTTTGAGATTGTTAGTCCCGGGACATAATTTTAAGATCAAAAATAGAGTTTGACAACACTTCGAGGAAGGTGCACAACTGAGATCCCGAAGTATTCAGAGAGACGAAATCAAATATAACACTTAGAGGAAGGCACAAATGAATTTTGTAGCAGCAGCGATAAAAGCCTACAAATAGTTTCTGATTAGATTAGAGAAGATATGAACAGAAGAAGGAAAAAAAAAAGCCTGCTCTGGTGATGGATCACCGGAGCTCAAAGCTAGATTCGCCCAACACAATCAGCTTCCAGGAACCAGCAAGTTCAAAGATGAACTTTTGGAAGACTATGTTGAAATACCCTTGTTACTCCTCGGATGGACAGAGGTGCACACGCGCCTCTCTATTTTTCTCTTCTTTGCTCTCTGAATTTTGTAAGGAACTTGTAGAATGAGCTAATTAAATGAGAGAGAAGAGAGAAACTTATATAGTATTAGTCCAGTAACCGCCTAGTTTATGAAACGTTCGGGACGTGGTAATGCAGGTCCATGAAATGAGGAACCGTTTCATTGCTGTTCAGATCCTGAACAGACACGACGCACGCGCTACAGCAATTTTCATCAACTATGCCAACTGCGAACGTGCGCACTCGCGTACCTGCGCACCAACTGCACCAACTGTGCCCGCGCACAACTACGCGCACCCGCACGATCGGCAGCACAGAGGCTCACGCAACGAGTGCAACTTAAGCGCACTATGCGCCTAGCGACGATGTTGACATTCTAAGTGCAAAGTGCACCAACAAAATGCCACATTACGCCTCATGAGCCCGAGCCCGAATCCGAGTCACTAAGATTCTACGGGGCTTATCTCCTAAGGAATTAATTCCAAGAGCATGACAAAAAGTATAAATGCTTTCTTTGTGGAGTTAGCCTTCTTTCCACTAGAAAAACTTTCCCACATGGCACCCATGTGCCTCTCCACACCTTATGTGCATCTCTCAATACAAGCAAAGCTATATATAGAGATACTACCCTAGGCAATATGGGACTATCTTTCTAGTCTCTAAGGCCAAACACCAACATTGTAAACTGTTCATCATGGTATCAGAGCTTGAATTTAAGGTCTGACTCTGTGTTGTTTTTGTTCTTGATTTTTTCATTTTATGATGGATGAGAAATCTGTTTCTAAAGTTGAGAGTTCTCTTGTAACCTCAACTCCTTCCGATGTTGAATTTAATCAAAATCAACGTATTAGTTCAGTTTTATTGAATGAAGATCAACAATCTTTTCTGGGCAAGAGCTATTTCACTTGCTCTTAGAGGAAGGTCCAAGCTTGGTTATGTCCATGGAGTCATATAAAAGCCCGAAGTTGACTCTCCTACCTATGAGTCTTGGCTATGCAAGGATCAACTTGTTATGTCTTGGTTACTCAATTCTATGAAGAGCAGAATTGCAGAGATTTTAGTTTTTCTGAATCCTCTATGCAAACATGTTAAGGAGATGTATGGAAATCAGAAAATTGCATGAGAAGCAATGTAAATAAGATTTTATTGAAAGCCCAATTTTTTTTCAAATCACCCTACCACTAAAGAGCACTGTTTAATTAATTGCTAGTGTTTGACTGCAAATATGCTGCTAACACTAGAGAAGCAAGAAGTATAGAGGAAGGAAAATAAAGCAGAAAGAAAAAAAGAAAATAAGTTCCAAAGACCAGCATAGATGGCTAGTTATGTACAATCGGTGACAACCGACCAATAGACAACAATGATCTTCTTTTCTTCCATTTGCGCATCCACTCTTTCATTCTCAATCGTACGTGCTGGCCACGGCCGTGGTAGGGGGTGAGGTGAACGTGGGCCATTCAGAGGTGGTTTTGGTGCTGGGGGCACAACTAATTGAAAACCCCGGTCACTTCTCCACTCTTGGTGGAAAGTAGAGAGCATCTATGATAAATTCTATGGAATTATATCAAACACTTTTTATTTTGCCTGTTAATTTAGATTAGTTGTTGGAACTGAGTTAAATAATGACATTTGATCTTCTTCTTTTTTCTTTTTTCTTTTTTGCTTCTGTTTAACTCTGTATATTTGGGTGATACTGTCAAAGTAGACTATTTTGTTTCTAATTACTTGTTTTGAGTATGTTTGGTTACCTACTTTATGTTTTCTACATAAGGCTTTAAAAAATTTCTTTTCCCCGGTCTCCCCTTGGACGTTCTAGCCTATTGTTCTGTTTTCAGGCTTCTTGTTCCTTCACAAGATAATGTGTTTGGGCGAGTATTTGTTTAAGTAGTAACGCATCGATTTTACTTTACTCTAACATGGTATTTAATTATTTATGTTTTAGGATCTTGAATCCTTTGTCCTAGTGCCCTAGGTAGGCAAATGAGGGGGTGGTAGGTACATCACATAATCTTTATTTGGAGTGATGATTGCTTCGTCCGCAAAATTGGTGTGAGGGGGATAGACCTATGTCAGGTTGACAATTGTATATATAAAATTTCATCAATTTTATTGTAAAGCTCTCATGGTCCATAATATTTGCTCTTAGGTTGACATTTTGTGATGCCATAATATTTGCTTGTATTATGTCTGCTTCTTTGATTCATATTGACATGAAAGATATTGGTTTAAACTTCAAATATTATACTCATCTTTGTTGTAGGTATTTACAAATATGTTGCATAATTTGTTCGCTAATTATTTATGTTCTGTTGTATGAATATCTATCAATAATGCTTGTGTAAGGGTGCCTGAATTGTGATGAAATTGTTATTTGTAACTTGGTGCCTGAATTGTGAAAGGGTGAAAGAAAAAAAAAACAAAGAGAAAAGTTATGTTAAAATATGCCTCCAAAAAATTTCTGTTTGTGTTTGTGACTGTACTACTTGTGGTTTACTTTGAAGGAGCACTATATATATCTGATGCAAGTAAGGTTGAAAGATAATATTTTCTTGTAAGGTTTTATAGTATTTTTGTTTTTTGTATTAACTATTTGTGTACAAACTACATTAGCTATTATGCAAGTTTGACATGTTATAATTGTCATAAATTTCATTCTCAATTTTAACTACTTTGCACAATCACCTGCTATAGTAATACTTTCCTAATTCCTCCTCTACCAAAATTTTAGATATTGTAGCATGGATACCTGTTTTGATCTCATTTCATAGAAAGCATAAATCACTAGTTTTGTGAACTCTAAATCAGAGTACAGTGAGGTGAATAAGGAATTTAGGTAAAAACAATAACCTTTTGCATAAGGAATTTTCGATCATTTGGTTGCCATGTAAGATACCTCAAAACTACTATATTATGATGTATTTTTCACTTAGACTGCTATCTATTGGGTCTTCAGAAATGATTTGGACAACAAGTTATATTTTCCATTTAAAGAAGATGCCATGTTGAAACAAATTTTGCATTCACAAAGAGTTTGGGCCTTGGGGAAGTCAACATCTACTCATGATAGCTGATGTACTTCTATATAGGGAATCTAAGCATTTTGTTCACCTTGTATCTTTAGTTTTCATTTTTCTCAAGAAGATTTTCCATTAAAAAAGTTTCCATAAAAAATAAGTTTAGGAATTTATTTGTCTTGCCTCTAATCAATGATTTTTGTTCCACAATTTACTAACCCATGAGATGAAAATGCTCCTCTTATCAACAATTTTTAAACCATATTTTACTTACAAATGGGATGACAAAATGTTTTACTGATTGATTGCTTAATCTGGTACACAGGTCATTCAACTTCAAGGTGATCAGCGGAAGAACGTTTCCAGTTTGTTCAGGTAGCTCAAATATAGCATTTCTCTTTATTATCCTAGCTGTCAATATCTTGTTCTTAATATGACAAACTTTCGAGCAGGCTTATATTTGGTTTTGGTATATATTTGACACTATAAAAAAGGATGTTTTCCTAGCATTTCTCCTTGTGTCCTGAAAATGATGTAATAAATATTGCACAAAAAGTCTATTTAGCAGACATATTGTCTTTTTTCACTGTGTTGCCTTGTACATGTCTTATGGTTATTTCATTTTGTTCTCAATATACAAACATGTGCACTTAAATGATTAAATATAATTCTTTTGTTCTCTCAGGAGTAGAAAATGGAGGTGTTGTGAATGTGTGAGGGATGTGCTCCGGCTGGGTTTGCTATGCATATTTTGGTTTTACTAGTATAAATATCGGTTTCGGATGTTTAATATGTACGAAAACTACATATTGTGGTTTGTATATGTTTGTGGTTGGACATGTGCTTGATGTTTGTTGTTGGATGTTTGTAAAATGTGTTGGAAGTTTGTGCTGTATGAACAATACAATTTGTTAATATAAAAAAATTAGATTTCATAGTTATTTGATGTATTATATCTTCTGGATTATTGATATTATGTCTGTGTTTGATTCATAATATATGATTATAAATAGATTTTGGCTATACAAAATTTAGCTTCTCTTGACGGTTATAAAACGTGAACAATAAACTAAATTCTGATGCAAAAGGGCCTTTTATGACGGTTTTTAATCGTCATCTAGGCTGGAGTCAAGAAAAGTTTTAAATTACATTGACGGTTTTTAAAAACTAATTTTTTGACGGCTAAAAACGGTTAATTAAAATATTTTAGATGACGGTTAATAACCGTCAAGAAAAGCCCTGTCAGAAACTGTCAAGTGAGGACTTTTTTTTGACTCTGGCCTACTTGACGGATCCACAACCGTCAATATAACACTTTCTTGACGGGGATTAACTGTCAAGAAAGTCCTTTTTTCTTGTAGTGTGTGTCTTGTATGGCGAAGCCTTAAGAGCAAAGTATGAACTTTCTCTTAGGTCTCATGTGGACGAGCTCCCAGAATCATAACTTTGTACTATGCTTTGTGCCTCCACCCTCCCTCCATATATATAGGATGAGAAAATCATATTATATTTCATAATAGGATTTCTTAAATAGGAAACCCTAAGATAAGAATCATATTACACCTAAAATACCCATAAAATCCTATTTTGGATCATAATAGAATTTCCTAAATAGGAAACCCTAAAATTTGAATCCTATTACATCTAAATAGGCTAGCACCAATTATGGACGTCCAAATCTAACCAAATCAAATATTTAATCCAATTTGGACTCCACAAATAAGTTGTTACCAAATCTAGACAAGATTCCAACAATCTTGCCCTCCAGTCTGATGAGAGGGTGTTGACCCTATGGCTCCTCAATAGGATTCCATATCAGTCGTCCCACGACAGAGTTCCTATTCACCCATGTTACTGATCTCCGATCCTACGAGCTGCTTTGCATCTTTCGTCGTCTCTAGCTCCTCGACCGTCATGTCGACACTAGCTGTCATGTTTAGCCCCTCTTGCACCACTAGGATCCTGTCGATATCAATAACACGTATAAGATCGAAATCCCTGACAATTAGTCTCACCACAAGTCTCAGCTACCTGTCTCCGACTTTTGTCTTCCACTGGAATGTGCTACCATTCTGTCGAGCTTCTTCACACTTGGCTGGCCCAACCAAGTGGACGGTGCAGTCCTCCTGAGATTCGAACTCATGAACCTGCCCACCTTCATGTCTGACACTAAAGCTCCTTCATACACATGTATTTTTGAACATAACATCATGCACTGTGCACACCGTCGATGACCCACAGCTCTTCGGAACAATATGAATGGAGATGCACCTGCCTCAGATTGAGTTTACTGCAAACCTTGATCTCCTTTCTGGCTTCGAACTGTTAAAACAAATATCGTTCCGTGAAGCTTTGGAAAACCACCCGTCACCAAAACCTGATCCGTAGAACATCCGCTATCTGGAGACTGAACAGCTCTCATAGGACCGAGAGATTGATCCTTAATCTTTGACTTATCACTAATCGTCTGTAAAATACGTAGGACTAGGAGATCGTATACATGCCAGCTACGTATCGAAAGGACTCCAACCTAGCTCGAGTACGTATAAGTTGTCTTGTGGTTCTAAATCAACTATAGCTTAATCCACTAAATATTGATAAAAATGATGAATCAAGTATACTAAGGTTGACCAGGCCATAATATACTGATTCTATAATAGATAAATGTATTAAAGTGGATTCCCAATAATACATGTATCATGAACAAGGCTAGAAGAAAAATGAAGCTTGTAAAAGACTAAGCTATAATAACAACATGAGTCAAATGTAGGACGAAATATAAACAAGGAATGCAAAGATAATAGCAATAACTAAATGCACCTGAAGTCTTGGTGAAGCAACCATCATCCATCAATGTATTATACCTTGATAACTTCATCTAATACCTGGAGAGATTACTAGGTCCTCAGGGGACTAGCAAGATACATATAAACATGCCACTAAATAACAGTAAATAACATACATAGAAGAAAGAATGAAATAACAACAGAAAAACTACAAGTGAGGACACATGTAGAAGAGTAGTGCTACTAGACGTGGCTACAAGGTAAAGTCGAGTAAAATTACAGCGCGACGCGAGCTAACGGTCCTATAGAAAGCAACACTGGACGTGCTAACTATCTATATAAAGTTCCTATCGCAGCACAGTGCGCGCTAACGATCGAGAGTGGTCAATGGTCAGGTACTAATAATATCGACAAGGATCTAGGGAGCAAGTCCTATATAGAGTCTCTATCGCAGCACAGCCCGTACTAACGATAAAAAATGGGGAACAAGTCATGCAAAAACTCTATCGCAGCACAACGCCTACTAACGATCGAGTGAGGAGAACTAGTCAAGTTATATAAAAAGGCACTGACATGAACAAGTATGAAAGTGTATGAAAAAGAAATGACATATATGTGATATGATAAAACACGGAAATAAAATATGACAAGCAACAAGTAAATAATAGAAAAGATACATGTACAAACATAAGTAAAAGAATGTATGCATGTAAAATAAAGTGTATATAGGGCAAGGTATACTTACTTGGTGGTTGCGCGTAACGATATCCAATCACTCATTGAGCCACAAAAGTTAAACTCCTGCAAACGTCTTCGGATGCTGAAACGGACATCACCAACATTCTCGGCATAAAAAATGTTTAAGTTTGACTACCCATAAGTCCAATTATGGACACAGGGACAAAACAATAATTTTAGGCCAAAATAGTATCCTCCGTTAGACCCGGTTTGGACCAAAAAATATGCCAGAACCTATGGTCACTAAACTAAACAAATTGTAAGCTTACGAGTCCAGTTCTTTGATACAAACTCAACGGTATGTCTAGAATTGGATTCCGATAAGCTGTACACAGAATCGTCTGTTGAATCGGATTGTGGGCCCGCCAAAATAGCGTTTCGATCGACCTTCTCAGAATCAGACCAAACTTGGCTTATAGGACCAAAAAATGATACAAGTTCAGTGGCACAAATTTTGTTGCGATGTGACAAATTGCACAAAGTAATTAGAGATCTTGCAAAGGGGTCGAGACAGTGTACCTCGATCGATACGCCTCGAATTCGTCGCGCACACACAACCAATTCGAGTTCCTTCAAAGCCCACACGTCTGCAACATCTGCGAGTACTTTTTGATACTCTCGGGTTGCAACGAAGTCGCCCAGTTTGTCGGGGAGAACTCCGTATCAAAGGATTTTTAATGCTTTTGATGGTTTTTAAACTGATTTTTCTCATGTTTTCAAAATAGAATAACTTGATTAATTCAAAAGATTAAAAAAATATCTGATAGGAATTACTACTGATTATGTTGTTAATCCATTGGAAAAATAAATTCCTAAATTAATTTAATTGACCGAAAACTGTCTTCCAATTAGGGAAGTTAGGACTCACTCTCTACTCTGTTTTTGTTGTTTTTCTTCTGATTTGATCTCAGTTTCTCGTCGAAACCAGACCAATACCAACCAAACTAATTTTTAAGGTTCAAAGATGGTCAGGTTGTCTACGCGTAGGATTTTTCGGTTCAAAAAATTGTTGTGCAATGAGGGAGATAAGTGGCAAGGAAGGAGGGTACCTGGGGGTGCTACTGCTGCAGTTACTCGCTGTTCTGTAAGCGCGACGATGCTGTGCGGCCGGCTGGCGGCCTGCTGCGACGGTGCGTAGCTGGTGCGCGCAGGGAATGTCGGGTCGACTAGGATTGGGTGCTAATGTAATGCACAAGTAGGCTTGATAATAAACGGTCGGCTTAGAAGTATTGCATGACATGCTTTCAAAATGACACTCGGTCCTTCGTCCCGTGGCTTGGGAGAAGGAATGTTGGTTTATGTTGCCACAAGCTATGAACTTAGCATAAGTCATAGGCGTCGCACGTAGGGGTGGCGATGGGTAGGGTAGGGTAGGGTAAGGGCAGGAAGAGAGCAGGGTAGGGTAGGGTATTGACATTTTTTTGATACCCTAGGGGAGTCATGAGGGTAGGGTAGGGTAGCCCTCTTCCAAAAAACCAATACCCATTACCCGTCCTTGCCCTTTACCCTCACAGGGTAGCTGAGGGTCAGGGTAGGGAGGGTAAGGGTATTACCCTTGCCATTTCAGTTTTTTTAACTTTAAAAATTATTTTTTTTTGCTAGTAAAAACCTTGATACTTAAGATTTTTACAACGTTCAAAAATCATAACAACTTAACAAGAAATAACAGGGGGAATATTTTTTTTTTTACTAAAAGCGTTGAACCCAGTTATATAGTGGAACCTTGGCTGCCTACATACCCAAGGAGGGGGCTAGACCCGACTCCTTAGGATCAAGCACTATGTAGTTCTCCTAATCCTAAGTACTAACTAATTACAAAAAACTATAAATATGTAGTAGTAATTCAGGGTAGGGTAGGGTAGGGTTACAGGGCAGAGGGAGTGTGGGACTATACAGGTATGTAGTAGTAACTACAGTGGGAGTGTGGGACTATACAAAATTACAAAGCACAGATTTACAGGGTAGTAGATAGGGTAGTGATTCAGGGTAGGGTAGGGTTCAGGGTAGGGTTACAGGGCAGCGGGTAGGGCGGGTACCCGGGTAATTGCACTAGGGTAACAGAATAAAACCCTTATCCTACCCTAATTCCAAGAGGGTAAGTGTAGGGCTTGCCCTCCTAGGGTAAAGGGTACCCGTGGGCACCTGAGGGTACAGGGTACCCGGCTAGGGTAGAGGGTACCAGGGCAAAATTGTCAGCCCTAGTCGCACGTATAAATGATTGATAAAGCATGTACTAATCCACCGTCCAATGCTTGGCATAGCAAAAGTATCCCACAAGTCTCAATGTACATTTCCATGGTACAAGGCTTGGCTTTAGGCTTTGCTCGTCCCACCGTTTAGGTTGTTGTACGATTGAGTTAGGCAAAAGTTAAATCGGGCTATCGAAGTCATAACAAGCACTGTCTTACGATTTCTACGGTTGTCATAGCCACATAGTCCCACGATCTCAAAGCTCGTCATAGAGTATAACTTGGGCGATAGTGTCGCACAGAACAAAAGTTGGTTTAAGGCACGAGCCACGGTTGGTTCAAAGATAAGTGTGTCACGGTCTATGAAACGTATATGGCACATATAGAACATGGTTTGTTCAAAGTTATGCTGGAAGGCTATGAATAATTCATTCATAAGTTTGAGTCAATAAGAGTATGTAAACACTAGAAAATATGTCGGGACTGTAGGCCAGTTGCCGAGGAGAAATGTGTCGGGACTGTAGGTCAGTCGCCGAGGCAACCCTGGTTTGGGCTCTGCAAAAGAAGTATAAAAAGTAAAGAAATGAAACAAAGGAAGTAAGTTGTCACGATTATGCAATGCATTTACGTTGAGTCTAAAAGTTATCGTAGGTGCATGGTCATGGACAACTTATGCATAAGGTTTTGCCCCCTCGATTTGGTAGCTGTCACGCCCCAAAACCAGAATACTGGAGAGCGGAGGACAGACACAGCCAGCTACGAACATTAAAGTACAACCCACCTCGCAATACGGTCATGGCTGTCTAGATGCATGAGGGTTTATCTACAAGCCATCAGTCTCTTATGGTCAAGAACAAGCCTAATGTCTCAATCTCAAGCAAGCAAAGAATTGTTACAAGATGTTAGATCATCAGACATACAAAGTAAGGCGTCCCAAACATTACATATTCAGATGATCATAAAGCTAGTCATACAAAATGCGAAGACTAGCAAGAGTTAAGTCATACATGATCAACCCTACAATTTGTCAATCATGTTACAGCTCTTAGGCGGACAGAAATAAAGTTGCAACACGAGCTAACACATGCTCGACGGTTAAATGCCTCAAAAGAAATAATTTACAATAGAGTGGGAGAGCAAAATAAGAAAACTCCCTCATTGCCTCGGTTACGTCTAGTATTCATCATCTGGCTGGAAGGCAGGTAGGTCCTCGGGTGCTACTCCGAAATCTGGCCATACAAAACCAGCTGGGTCAGACCCCAGAAAGAGCAAGTACCACAAGTGAGACTCCATTTATGAACTAAAACCAGCATATAAAGAATATAAGAACTCATAAAAGAGCATGTTAATAATAACATAAATGATAAGAGTTAAAGTAAAGATACTTGCTTGCATCAGAAAGAACAAGAGGTATAACAAACAAAATAGAGATCCATCATGTTCTCCATGGAGCAAGTTGTACTTGCCTTGGGTTGGTGGGAGGAGTAAATGAAGAAGAAGAAGAAGAAGAAGGTGGAAAAGTAAATGATAGTAAAGGAAGGGAGAGAGAAGTTGGTTTATATACCAACCCTTCCCATCTCAAACCAACCAAACCAACCCAAGCCAAGCCAAAGCCAAAGTTAACCAAACCAAAAATAAACCAAGTCAAAATTAAACCAAGACAAGGCTAAGCAAGATAAGTCAAAGCACGGGTCACCTGACAAATGTCAGAAATTCGTACACGTATACTGAAAATACGTATAACAAAAAAGAGAGTGACAAATCTACCCACCTAAAAAAAATTATGTCCTCGAAATTTAATCAAGAGGCTGGAGGTGTCGGGGCAAGCTACACTACTACTGGCAATCTATGTCTAGTAGTTAATCAAGCAATCATCATGCATGCGAGGAATTAAAAGCATAAGTCATAAGGCAGACATTATACCTTATGAGTCAAACAGGTGTGGATATCGTGATCGGATATCATTCTCACGTTCCCAAGTTGACTCACCCAAAGTGTGATGACCCCAAGCAATACGAACTAAACTAATAGTCTTGTTCTTGAGTACCTTCTCTCTTCGGTCCAATATGGATACGGGCCTTTCCTCATACGAAAGGTTGGTACCAACAACCAATTCCGAATGATCAAGGATATGGCTCGGATACGGGATATCGTCACAATTGGGATACATGGAATACGTCATGTACCTCACGTAACGACGGCGGAAGAGCGAGATGATATGACACATCACCTACTTGCTCGAGAATATCAAATGGCCCTATATACCTAGGACTAAGCTATTCCCGTACGCCGAATCGAATGACGTCACAGGTAGGCGAGATCCTAAGGAATACATGGTTACCGATAGAAAACTCAAGTGGACGCCGATGAGAATCGGCCCAATGGCACTGACAATCTTGTGCAACCCGAAGATGATCTCTAACTTGTCTGACCACCTCGATAGTCTGCATAACTATTTTTGGACCAAGCATCTGCCTCTCGTCTACATCATCCTAGGCTAAAGGTGACCTATACTTTCTACCATACAGTGCCTCAAACGGTGCCATCTAGATACTGGCCTAAAAACTGTTATTGTAGGAGAACTCTTCTAGACGCAGGTGATCTTCCCATGAACCACCAAAATCAAGTGTACAGGATTGTAACATATCTTCAAGAGTTTGAATCGTGCGCTCGGACTGACCATCTGTCTATGGATGATAAGCTGAACTAAACTTGAGACGAGTTTCCAAACTCTCTTGAAGGCTCCACCAAAAGTGCGATGTAAACCTTGAATTTTTGTCTGATACGATAGTGACTGGCACTCTATGCAATCTGACTATCTGCCTGAGGTATATCTCTGCAAGCTGATCCATTGACTGACCAATTAAGAAAGGGAAAAAATAAGCTAACTTAGTGAGTCGGTCAACTATAACCCATATAACATCTCTTCCAACTAGGGATTTAGGTAACCTAGTTACAAAATCCATGGTAATATGCTCTCATTTCTATTCTGAGATCGGTAAAGGTTAAAGAAGTCCAACTGGCCTCTGATGTTCAGCTTTGACTTGCTGGCAAACCAATCAACGAGAGACAAATCGAGCTATCTCCCTCTTCATACCATTCCACCAGAAATGCTGACGAATATCTCGATACATTTTCGTGCCACCAGGATGAATTGAATACTGTGAACTGTGAGCCTCTGCCATGATCTTTTGCCTGATGTCACCACTGGGTACACAAAGATGCCCTCCATGTCGGAATGTGCCATTTCGTAAATGCATAATTCTATTATCCGTCCTACTTCATATTCTGCCCTAAGTCGTTGAAGCTTGGAATATGTTAATTGAGCTATCTTGATCCTCTCAATTAATTATGTTGGACTAAACTTGCATACTGGCCATCAATGCCACATTGTTGGGGAGAACTATCTCTATCTCCATCTTCTGAAGATCTACTAATAACTCGGATTATACTGTTAGAAAATAAGCTCCTGCTCTTCTACTCAACGCATCTACAACTACGTTGGCCTTCCCATGATGATACTGCAGGTTGATGTCACAATCCACTAGTAATTCTAACCATCTTTTCTGACGTATATTAAGATCCTTCAGGGTAAACACATACTTAAGACTCTTGTGGTCGGTAAAAATCTCTACACAATCTCCATATAAATAATGCCTCCAAAGCTTGAGTGCGAAAACCACTGCTGCTAACTCCAAGTCATGTATTGGGTAATTCCTCTCATGATCACGAAGCTGACGTGATGCGTAAGCTACTACCTTGCCATGCTGCATTAAGACACATCCTAATCCTCTCCCTGAAGCATCACAATAAATTGAAAACCCTCCAGTCCCATGAGAATGGGTGCCGTCATCAATCCTTACTTTAACTTCTCGAAGGAACTCCGATACTCTACTGTCCAAGCAAATTGTACATCCTTACGGGTCAACTGTGTCAATGGCGTTGAAATTCGAGCAAAGTTTGATACAAATCACCAGTAATAGCACGCCAATCCTAGAAAACTACAAACTTCTGCAATGGTACTAGGTACTGGCCATGTCTCTATAGCCACTATCTTCTGGGGGTCCACTTCTACTCTACCTTTAGTGATGATGTGACCTAAGTACGAAATACGATCAAGCCAAAATTCGTACTTGCTGAACTTCGCAAACAACTGTGCTCTCTGAGAATCTGAAGGACTACTCGGAGATGTTGCTTATGCTCTGCCTCACTCTTGTTGTTGACCAAGATATTATCTATAAACACTATCACAAACTGATCCAAATAGGGCATGAATATACGATTCACGAGATCCATTAACACTGCTGGTGCATTGGTCGCTCCGAATGGCATAATAAAAAACTTCCAATGTCCATATCTAGATCTGAATGCGGTCTTCGGGATGTCTTGTTCTTTGACTCTGATCTGATGGTACCCCGACCGCAAGTCAATCTTCGAGAATACTGCTGCCCTATTGAGTTGGTCGAATAAATCATCTATCATTTGTAGGGGTTATCTATTCTTTATTGTTACAAAATTCAAGGTATGATAATTAACACATAATCTTGACGTACCATCCTTCTTCTTCACAAGAAGCATCGGGACTCCCCAAGGTGATCCACTAGCACGAATGAATCTATTGGTTTTGAGTTCTTCAATCATCTTGTACAAGATTTCCAATTCTGATGGTGCCATTTTGTAGACTCTCTCCGATACTAGTGTCGTCCCTGGAATCAAATCAATGGTGAACTCTATCTCTCTCTTTGGAGGTATGCCTGGAAGCTCTTCGGGAAATACGTTAGAAAATTCTTCTACTACTCTGAGAAACTGAACTGCTTCTGCAACTGCCATCCGCAAGATTGGTGGAGAAGGTTCTACTTCGCCTCTGGAAAACGAAAACTCTTTTTCGTCGGGAATACCAAAAATAATCCTGCCAATATGCCAGTCTATTCTTGCATATTGATCCTTCAACCAATCTATTCCTAGGACTGTCGTAGTCGGCCATTGAAATTCTATCAATCTAGCAGAAAACTCTCTACCGCTAACTACGATTCGACACGAGGAAAAGACTCTATCTACTCCCACAAGAACGTTACCAGTAAGTATATTGAGCCTTACTGATAATGACTCAGTCTCCAGTCCTATCCGTTTTTCGTGTAGACATAAATGAATGCAATGCACCCGAATCAAATAATATTGATGCTGGAAAAGAGCTGACAAGAATGGTACCTGCCACCTACTCACCTAATGCCAATTCTTATGCTACCGTCAAAGTCATAGCTTGACCCTATCCTCTTGGTGCTGGTCCCCTCTGCTTGTGACCTTTCTTGCTGTTCTGAACTTGAGCTTGGGCCTGAGCATACTGTTGCAGCCTATGCTGCTGGAATACTTGAACCTGAGGCGGCAATGGCCTCGGAGGCTGATACTGGGTTAGGGTTGATGAAGATGAACTGGCTCTATGCGGGCAGGACCCTATCATGTTGTCCGGTACCCCACAAGCCAAGTACAACCCCAGAGCTCTACGACACTCTAAAATCACGTGTCCAGGCTTCCCACAATGAGAGCAGCCCATTGTGGAAGATTGTTTCTATTTTTGTTGCTGATGGTACATCGGAGTCGAGTGCTGAACCGACGAAACTGTGGTCGCCCTCCTAGGTGCTCCAATGGTCAAGGCCCTAGCTGCCGGGGCTGGTGCTGACGACTGAGATAACTGTCCATGTGGCCTCTTTCGTCCTCCGGTTCGATCTACTATCCTCTGGGAGGTATATTCATGCCTCCTAGCTGCTCGTAAAATAGCATCAAAGGTCTGGTTCTCAAACTGCTCCACTGCTAGAATGATCTCTAGGTGGAGTCCCTGTTGGAATCGCTGCGCTCGGTCCAATTCGATCGCCACCAAGGTAGGAGGAAACCGACTAAGCCTAGAAAACTCGGTCGCATATCCATCGACTGTCCTTCCCATATGCTTAAGATTGCTAAACCTTGCCTACAATTCATACCGGGATACTGCATCAAAGTACTTCGTCTGAAATTGTCACTGAATATCGCCCACAAGACAAGCGTCACCAAACCAACTGCTTGCATCGCCCACCAGCTGCGGGCTAAGTCCAATAACTGTAGGCGCATAACGGCAATCTTCTCTTCCTCTTGAATCCTAGCTGACTCCAGGATAACCTTTATATCCTAAAGCCATGCGTCAGCATCAATAGCATCTTCACTGTCGTTAAAAAAAGGAGGGTTAAGGTGTTTGAAGCTGTTAGCTGCATTGTTCCCCTGGTAAGCAACTCTGTCCATGGCTGCTTGTATTATCTACTGCAGGGCATCGCCCCGACGATCTTGTGACGCAAGCAAATCCCGGATGAGTCCCATCAGGGCTCTATTGTCAGGCTCTACAGGCTGGACTAGATGACCTGGTGGCTCTTGATTCCCGGAAGGCATGACACATGATGCTACTCCAGAGTGCTGGGCTTGGTCCCCAGGTTGCTGTGCTCCATCCGGTTGATCGGTAGGACCAGGAACAATGCCACTAAAGAAATGACATGGGGAACAATAAGGAAGGACCAAGATAGATCAAGGAGAAACATATTATCAAATAAAGATTTAAGAAGATTAGAAGGCACGAGTAGAGATTAAGGGCGAATGCTGATTGAGACATCTATTCAGTAAAATCCTTATACATCTTGATTTACAAGACCTGCATGGGCCACCACTTAAACGTTGTCATGCCCCAGAACCAGAATATTGGAGAGTGGGAGACAGACACAGCCAGCTACGTACATTGAAGTGCAACCCACCTCGCAATACGGTCACGACTGTCTAGATGCATAAGGATTTATCTACAAGCCATCTGTCTTTTATGGTCAAGAACAAGCCTAGTGTCTCAATCTCAAGCAAGCAAAGAATCGTTACAAGATGTTAGATCATCAGACATACAAAATAAGGTGTCCCAACGTTACATATATTCAGATGACCATGAAGCTAGTCATACAAAATGTAAAGACTAGCAAGAGTTAATTCATACATAATCAACCTTAGGATTTGTCAATCATGTTACAGCCCTTAGGCGGACAGAAATAAAGTTGCAACACGAGCTAACACATGCTCGACGGCTAAACGCCTCAAAAGAAATAATTTACAATAGAGTAGAAGAGCAAAATAAGAAAACCTACTCATTGCCTCGGTTACGTCTAGTATTCACCATCTGGCTGGAAGGCTGGTAGATCATCGGGTGCTACTCCGAAATCTGGCCATACAAAACCAGCTGGGTCAGACCCAGAAAGAGAAAGTACCACAAGGGAGGCTCCACTTATGAACTAAAACCAACATATAAAGAATAAAAGAACTGATAAAAGAACATGTTGATAATAACATAAATGATAAGAGTTAAAGTGAACATACTTGCTTGCATCAGGAATAACAAGAGGTAGAATATAATTCCTAGGTTAATCATGAGACAATCACAATCATTCAGGCACGGCCAATCAAGTCCCATGGCTTACTATCATTAGCTAACTAGGGTTGTCACAGACCTAGTTACTATCAAGATACAGTTGAGATATTTCTCGCATTCATAAGTCCTGCAGACTATCCAGGTTATCCAGGCGGGGTTACAAAAGTTACAAAAGTTATCAAGATTACTGGTGCACTTTAGTACTTATGATTCAAGAAGTGCAACACATGACAGTGTACTGGAAATGTGCCCTACTCGACGGCAGGCTACAAGTCCACATGTGTTGCCGGGATAACAGGATCGCCTGTAATTGGGAAATCTCTCTATATGAACTACTTGATCAATCTAGTCGTTTAACATAATCAGATTCATTATAAATCCCTGACTATGTTAACTAGGAATCCATGTCCTAGTCATGATGTAAGACGAGATAGGTAACTTGTACAATCATAATCAGGAAAATCAACCATGGTGTCAAGACAAGAGTTATACTTAGCAAGACAGGAATATCTGTCGCAACTGCAATCAAGATTATACATGTCATGTCAGGTTTACTTGTCACTTGTCAGGAGTACTTGTCATGAGTGTGCCTCGACGGGCCACTATCAAGATTATCAAGACGGGTTCATGTTATCATGTTCAAGTCAAGTTCAATATTTACAAGTTATCAAGTCAGGTCGTCGCAAGTTAGGCCAAGTACAAGAAACATGCAAGGATCAAACATATACATTAAGAACTACATTGAACTAGCATGAAGTACGCGCAGCAAGGTGTACAGGCAACGTGCAGGAAAGTGTGCAGGAAGGCACTCAGGAAGGTGATGGCTGTGTAGGAAAGGCATGCAGGAATGTGCAGGCTGTGCAGGAAAGTACAGGCTGTACAGTCTATGCAGAAAAATACAGGTACAGTCTGTACAGAAAAGTGCAGGTGCAGTCTGTGCAAGAAAGTGCAGGTGTAGTTTGTACAGGAAAGCGCATGTGCGGTCTATGCAGAAAAGTGCAGGTGCAGTCTATGCATGAAAGCGCGCAATGCAGTACAGTACACGAAAGTGCGCAGTACAGTATAGTACAAGAAAGTGTGCAGGCTGTACAGTCTGCGCAGGCTGTGCACTGGAAGGTGTGCAGGCTGTATAGTCTGTGCAGGCTGTACTCTGGAAGGTGCACAGGATGTGCTGTCTTCGCAGGAAGGTGTGCAGGTTGCACGCAAGTGTGCAGGTACAGGCTGTTCATCTTCCCCAAATCAGCACCGAAGTGTATAGGGAACCCATGAACTCAAGGAATGCCATAACTTCCTCAAATAAATCGAAATCAAGCGGTTTAAAAGCCAAAATTGGGTAGAATGAAATTCCCCACAATATAGAACCAATATATTTCGAAAATAACAAAATTTAAGAGATCAAAACCAGGAAAAATGAGAAAAGTCTTAAAACTTAGATCTACAAAAATGTAACCATCAAAACCAAAAACTTCAAGTGCTAAAGATGCTTAGAATCATGAGAGAAAGAGAATAGAACAAACAAAATGGAGATCCATCATGTTCTCCATGGAGCAAGTTGTACTTGCCTTGGGTTGGTGGGAGGAGTAAATGAAAAAGAAGAAGAAGAAGAAGAAGAAGAAGAAGAAGAAGAATAAGAAGAAGAAGGTGGAAAAGTAAATGATAATAATGGAAGAGAGAGAGAGAGAGGGAGAAGTTGGTTTATATACCAACCCTTCTCATCTCAAACCAACCAAACCAACCCAAGCCAAGCTAAAGCCAAAGTAAACCAAACCAAAAATAAACCAAGTCAAGATTAAACCAAGACGAGACTAAGCAAGACAAGTCAAAGCACGGATCACCTGACAAATGTCAGAAATCCGTATACGTATACTAAAATACGTATAACAGAAAATGGGAGTGACAGTAGCCTGGGGCCATATGACCGTATCGGCCTAGGAGGAAAGTAAGGTAGTTAGGCAAGAACACGCCGCGGTAATTCGAGGACTTGAGCAGGGCTAGCTACCCTTAGCTGCAAGGGTCTCGTCTGCACCACCTACATATCTAAGATGGCTTGAATTGCTAGTGACCTTTCATATAGATAAGTTGATGTACTGAGCGATAATCCGCAAGCACGGTACGAGTTATGTCAAAAAGGATATGCACGGTTGCAACAATAGTATAGAGCCTAAGATTTGGCTAAGTAAAGACACGTGCTTCAGCACGAGATGCGGCGTCGAGTATTGAGTCATTTACTCAGAGTTACATTAGTCGGATTTGAGCCTTTCGAGTTAAGTCAAGAAGGGCCGTAAGGCAAGTTAGGTTAAGTCATATTGAGTTGTGAGGCACGGCCTCGATATCAAAACACGAATAAATTTTATGGCACGACCATGTTGTTCGTCTCCAGTATGGGCCGAAAGGCAACCACGAGTCGACACATTGATGTTGTTGGCACAAGAATGGTCTAGAGACACAAGGATAAGCAAGTTATTGGTGCAATGGCACAATGATGGTCTAAAGACACAAATTGGACCAAAAGTCTATGTCCTAAAATCGATCCTAAGACAAGAATAGAAATACAATCATAAAGGGATATGTTGCACAAAGTGAATAAACGTGTTGGTTTTGTATGGTGGGTGATGAGCTCACTCCACCAGTACGGTTGTGTACTGACACCCACACAATTTTTATCTGGAGGCACAGGTAAAAGCTCGTTCGGTGTGGAGCTCGCTTGGATGCGTCGAGGCACGAAGTTCCTTTGCGTTTCGAGGCATGTGACCGCTCAGAGTTAGAACTTATACGAGACATAGTGTATGGATATCGCCTTCCGAAGCATCCGCAATTTACAACCTTGAAGCTTGTATCGAGAGATGAGAGAGAGAGAGCAGAGTGACTTGTATTATGAGAAGAGTGAGACTGGGTGATTGTAATCATGGACACGTGTGCCTTTGTAAATCTTATTTCAATATCAATAAAAGACTATGATTTTATTCAATACTTGTGTTTTCTTGTACATTCAATATTTATGCTTGGGACTTCTGTGTGACGACCCTATTGCTTAGCCTGTAATCGGCCGTTATAAAACCCGCCTTGCTGAGCGCAACCAAGGCACACGCGGAATCATGCCTTAGCGAGAACGACCAGTCCTACGGGACCGGGGCGTGACAGCTAGGGCTAGGGTTTGAAGGTTTGATTGATTTTTTTTTTCTCTCAATATATATGGATTCGGAGGGGGTCGGTTCTTCCCGGTTACTGTTTAATGAACAGGAACTGCAGAATTACACATATTTACTATTATTATTATTATCATTACTACTTTATCTAATTTAAAAATCTATTTAAAACCAACCTTTAAATATAAAATAATTAAATTAAAATCTAAAAATATCTAAACATTTTAAAAATGATATATATATATATATATATATATATATATATATTATATATATATATATAATATATATATATATATAATATACACACACACACACACACACTCCACACACCACACACACACCACACACACACACACACACATCTATATATATTTTT
>JANAVB010001925.1:0-20449 GCA_029216955.1 Iris pallida | reverse complement strand
TGATCAGGCTCTTCCATTTGACCGGCTATGAGTCAGAAAATACAAGAAAACAAGCATCAGGCCGGCCATAATGGAAAGCTACGAGGCAAGTAGTAACACATGTCAGGCTTTACCCTACGTGAGGAGGTAAAGCTATGATGCAAGTAGTAACAGAAATATAGGAGGGATATTGATCACATAACCTCTAAAACTCCCCATCCCCGAGTAGTATAATGGATCCAACCATGACACGTCATGACACGGGATTTAAAGAGCAGGGGCCAACCCACTCCCAAATCGGTGTCTATACAAGTACAAGAAACAAGACCGAACAATGTACTCATATACGAGGTAAACCAGTAATAATCTCTATGACGAGATCCAACGTATACTATTCTGTATACCATCATGTCGAAAATCAAGTAAGACCCTACAACTGAATCGGATGTAGCAGATATCAAGACAATAAAAACTATCAGAGAATGTGCTCGCCTGTGGTCCTGAACAGTCAATAGGAATCGAGGCTCAGAGGATAGTCACATACCTAAATAATATATATACAAGAGTTAATTAGGGTTTATAGTATTTGGCTTGATTTTTAGTGTATGATATGCAAATCTAGGTCAAACTAAGTCAAACTAGGTCACACAAAGTCAAACTAGGTCAAAGGTTGACTTACAGTTGACTTTTGGTCAACTGATCAACTCCTAGTCCAATCTAGGTCAACTAGGCTAAGGGCGACTCACGGTTGACTTTTGGATAATTGGTCACTCTGGTCAAGTTCTAGTAAATTCTAGGTCTAATATTGACTTTTAGTTGACTTTGAGTCAAACTGTCAACTATGGTCAAACGGGGTCAACTCTAGCCTAGGTATCTATTCCTAGCATTTACCTACCAAGTTACCCTATCTCTTGGTCATATTGGTATCCCAAGACCAATACCTTAACTTGGGTAAATTACCTTAGCCTCTAACCAATACCTTACCCTTACCTATGCAACTCTCATACCTTGCTAAGGTATTCCAACACCTTACCTTGGTTCCTATAACTTACCCTTGTATCTCGATACCATACCTTGGTATCTTGCCACCTTACATTGTTCATAAGGTAAACTTATCATTTACCTTGAAGGTAAAGGTAAATCTCATTTACCTTGAAATACTAACTTGGTATCATGAAACACCAAGATACCTTGACCAACTATCTAACTAACTCATTAACTCTAAGGTATTACATATCCTCTAACATATCAAACAAAAATAACTTACAACCATTACCCACCAAAGACTATATCCTAAGATATCTAATAGCTAGTTGTCTTACTACATCTAAAACATCCAACTCATATGATATAACATATAACTTTATCTAACCAAACCTCTAACATGTCACTAACAACTAACTCTCTAACACTACCAACAAACTACAACACACACGCACATTCTCTCCCTTCCCTCCTCACTCTCTAACACACACACACACACATACATCTTTCTCCTCCTCCTTCATACTCTCTAACACCCACACACAACACATATATATATACTACTCAAAATATCCCGAAACCTATCTGAATACCCAAATTCTCACAATTTTACCCACTAGGGCTTAGACACGTACCCCACACAAGCAATCTAAACGCACACGCGAGAGAAACGAGAAACGAGGCCCAAATAGCCAAATGGCCTTTCTGGCGACTCCGGGTGTCCGATTCGCGATACCGCACGATACGGGCACCAAACCTTTCTGGATTCAACCAAATTCTACCAACGATTCCTAAATAATGAATAGAACTTATTCTAAGTGCTAACTTGCCGATTCTAGTGTCGATACAAAAATTCACCGTGTGTTGGAACCCGAAAACCCCGAAAAAGCCCATTTTCATGATTTCTCGCGAAACGACCCACGTATCCAAATATGGACACGTACCTAGCCTTATCTCACCCAAACTAACCTAATTAGGCTAGGGGCAACACCCAAATATGTCAATTTAGGGTTTTCCTCAAATTTGGCACTAAACCTAGGCCAAAAGTCCCAAAATGAGTCCAATGGGTTCCAAATCTCTCCTAATGGGTTATCCTACACACCTCGGGCAACCTCTAATATACAAATAACACTAATTGAATTAATTACAAAGGTTAGAGTGAGGGTTTACCTCTTGAGAGTTGGAATCCCAAGGAAAAGCTCCAAAATTACTTTTTTTAGGTCAAAGCACAAGATCTATACTTCCACCACCACCAAGCTAGGTCTACCTAGATCAAACTACAAATAAGAGATAAACAAGGATTAGCACCAAGATTAGAGAGAGATCTAGAGAAATGGAAGAGATCTAGAGAAATAGAAGAGATTTGACTTACTTGGCGCTTGAAATCAAATAGGAGAAGAGAAAAAGAGGGTTTTTGTGAAATGAGAAAAAAGAGAGAGTGTATTTTCTTGCAAATGAGAAGAATGGGGGGGGGTACAATTCTGGCCAGCCACTTCAAGAAAGGTTTTTGGGCATTTGCACATTAAAAATGCCCTCCAAGTCAAAGAATAGAATGGTTTTGAGTTGGGGTCAAAAGGGTAACTTGGAACTCATAATTCCAACTTCTAAATCTAACTCTATCTCTAATCCCACTAAAATAAATAGGATTAGTCAAAAATAAATATATGGATTTGGTCATGATGAGTTGGTCGCGTCCAATTGGGTCCAAACTGATCCGGGTCACTAACACAAGTCGAAATGAGACAAAACTCAAACCTGTAACGCCCCAGTCCCAAAATTCGTAGGACTAGGAATGCGAATACATGCCAACTACGTATCAAGTGGACTCCAGCCCAGCTCGAATACGTATAAGCTGTATAGTATGACCAACTATCTATATAATTAATAATATCTAAGTCTCAATCCACAGTAAGATAGAATACAGGAATGAACAACATATAATAGTGTGCACCCCATGCTACATTTGTTCGAATAGACCGGAAAAAATAACTTGAGTCTACAAATACTAGGCTGACAAGCAAAATAAATGAATAGAGATAATATATACCACCAGAGATACCTGAAACAGTAAATTCAACCATCATGATCAGCTACCAACTCCGCTCAGACGAATACCTGGAGAGATCACCAGGTCTCAGGGACATAACAAGGTACATAACATGCCAATTAACAGTAAATAAAACATATGAACTAATGGGTACTACCCTAACCAGTCTAAGTGACATGCACGTGAGAACATATTCTGGATATCAGGCTTAGCCACTGAGGCTCACAAGCTCCTCAGCAGGCTATTGCCCTCAGGCACCGTGTCGTGGGACCAAAGGGCATACGAGTATATCAAGTAAATAACCACCCACGCTCTGCTACAGAGACGAAGGTATACTAGTAGAATACCATCCAAGTCCCTATATGGAAACGAGGCTAAACTAGTAGAATAACAGCCAAGTCCCATATATGAAAACGAGGATATTCGAGTAGAAATATATGTATATATATACAGCCTGATATAACGGTAATGTTCTCCCCACCCCATGTTCTATTCTATCAAGTCATGTCAGATAACACTAACAATATCAAGTAAATAATCATGTAACCTATCACAGGATCCAAACCATGAATATGTCATATCTTGGACTATCTCATGATCGTGTCAGTGTCCTAGGTCCATCGTGTCTCAAGTAACACGATAATCAATGCAACACTATATCTAAGGTTAATACCCAATATCCGCATACAGATATTGACACCCGAATTTGTTTGGACGTGAAGTATCAACTATTCCTATATCATGATATATATGAAGATAGAAACAACAGAACAAAAAAAAAAAGAATATGTACTGAAAACTTGGCAAGGTACACTTGCCTGGAGGTTTGTCCGAAAATGCTGGTATCTGGTGTCCGAAGTCAGATCCAAGTCCTAAAATAATCAAGAATATAATATATTAATTAATCATATATGTCCTTATTGCCAACTATCTATAAAATTTAATACTTAGATATTACAACCTAGGCTTATGTCTTCTCACTCTATAATAATTATACCATAGAATTGATACTTCTCAAAGTATATTTTAGCCTTATATAAGACCGTATTTCTATATATGTCTAGTTTTACAAAAATAAAAAAAAGAAATAGGATTATTAAAAATATCATACTTAAAGAAATAAATAGAGATAAAAAGGGTTTGGTTGATAATTGATTAAAAGGAAGGGGTTTATTTATAAAATGCATATTATTAACTGATGTAGAATTTAGTGCATGCAATACACACAATAGATAAGACTTTAATATTGAAGGAAGTATAAATTAACTACTTAATGAATGCTATAATTAAAATAAATTGATTTCTAATCACTAAGCTCGAATCCCAATGCTCTTTTATGTGATCAACAACATAACTATGCATGTTACTACTTTTCTTCATCTACTTCTTCTTTAAATCTAAAAGAAATTCCTATATGTGAAACGGTTGCTTCTTCCTATTAGTAGACTTCTATTGTTCTTTTTCTCTAAATCTTCTTCCATACTGAGATAGATTACTGCTATCCATACCTCCCTTCAAACGATTGTTCTTAATAATCTTTGTAAAAATATTACTCAACTGCCATTCTCTATTATGAATATTAGGAAAATAATATATGGTGTGATATTATATATTATTTCCATCTTCTTCCAGTGATTGGCAGCACAACTACTTAATCTTCCTATTAGAAATTTACATGAACAAAATATACAAGAGAAACAACAAAATCTCACCTATGTGAAGATGTTATTTAAACTTGGACTCGAGTGAGAGAAAGTCATCGTCGGCGATGTATGGTGCACAGGAGTGATACGTAGCGACAGTTCATCGAAGATGAGTTGTGGTTTGTAAGATCGGATGGTGTGCGACAAGGTTGACGACCTCGAGATACTACTGTGGCTTGGAAGTCGATGGCTTGGATGACTTAAGGAAGTTTGACATATATATATATATATATAAGTATAAATAGGGGTTACAAAGGTGAAAGGACATGGGAGTTACGAATATGAAAGGAGGGGTCATGGGGGTTATGAAGATGAAATGAGGAGTCATGGGGGTTATGAAGATGAAATGAGGAGTCATGGGGGTTATGAAGATGAAATGAGGAGTCATGGAGGTTATGAAGATGAAATGAGGAGTCATGGGGGTTACGAAGATGAAAATAAATGGAGAAAGATAATGCGTGAAGCATGCACAAATATGCACAAATTATTTTACCACTACACCCATAATGACTTATGTGTTCCCACCATTTAGTTCACGCAAAGATGGTGATCATGTTAGAAAAGCTACAACCATGGGCTCACATAGCAAGAATTCATTCCTTAGGCTCATGATAGCATGGAATAAAATTCTTGGCCCAAGATAGCATGGATAATTATTTGTTGGGCTAAGCAAGTATTGGACTATTTAACTAAACAATTAACTATTAATTTAAAATATAACCTAATATATATAATGCAAGCTCAAATTTCTAACGTAAAATAAAAACAAATAATTATAAAAATTATAAAAATTATTTAAAAAATGGGGGGGGGGGGGGGGGGGGGGGGGGTTTACATTCTATCCACCTTAAAAAAATTTCGTCCTCGAAATTAAGATTCTAACTAGAAGTAGAACTTATAAAGTTATGGCACTAAGTTTAATTTAGAATCTTATCGGATTTTTCGAATTAAATGCGGATAACATTCTCGTATGGAATCTTTACGCCCCCAAGTAGATTTTCCTATGGGGTGATGCTTCCATGCTACCAGACTAATATGGTAGTCTTTCCCTTCAATATCTTCTCACTGGTATCCAATATTCTGACTGACTGCTTCTTATATAAAAGATTCAGTCTCAACATGATCTCGGAATGGTCAACCTCATGACTGGATCAGTCACATACCTCCTCCACTACGAGATATTGAATACATCATGCACTTGCTCTAGAGATGGGGTATTGCATGACGATATACCACTTCTCCAACACTACCTATAATGTCAATGGGTTACTAATTTAGAGGTAATGATTCTAACTTGGCTCTTGAGTCTTTATCTATGACTAACTATATAGATAGAAAATTTCACAGTTAATCCATGATCCCTATTAGTTTTCTAAGCTCTTCATTATACTCTTATACGTCAATAGTAATTGATAATAATCTTACCAATGCACTAGTTTTTTTTCTACCTACATGCTAGGTAAGGTTGAGCCTGGGCTAATCAAATACATAAACCTATTGGTCAACCTTCTAGTCCTGGCATTCTAGAGGTCATTTCAAGGCTAGTCTAACTCAAATTTGTCTACCCTATCCAATATTCTTAGGCCACCTAACAGCCTGATATAACCTTTTGATATTAGTTCTTCTAGTCCTTCTATTCTAGACTATCTTATGTAAAAGCTAGCAAGGTTTGAATATTTTTAGGATTGCTTGCTAGGATTAGACCTTATACTGTACTATGTTCTGACTTCTACCTTTGAAAAAGTTTCTATAAAGATTCTACCCACCTTAGTTATTTACCTAGTCCTGCAAAGCATGAACTGCTATATCCCTCAAACAAAATTCACAGGATACCGGTTCTACCCAAACTTATGTCCAATCTTAAGTACATGGCTTAGCCAACCATTTTACCCATAACAAAGTCGTAAGTCATACTTTCTGAAGTCTACCACAAGCGTTGTCCTCTTTTAGCTTAGGAAACTATAACTAAGGTTCAACTGTATATCCTTTAATATCGTATTTTTAGTCATCCAAAAAATAATAATAATTATATTCTTATTCTCCTAATAAATCTCTATGGATATGTAAAACATCTAGTTCACCCTACCAGTTTTGGCATGGATAGTAATATATGTCCATTAAGTAAGATTGACTTCCTATAAAAGTGTAATGCATCTCTGTTCTATTCGGTCTTTCTAGTAGATATGTTCTATCATACTTATATATCATTACACAATCACCCTCCTATGAAATATGCTACCAATATAGCTTCTATCCTATGACAAAATGTAATCAAACTACCATAATTGTTCCAACTACTGAGGAAACACCATGTTCAGCCAACTCATAAATATAACAGGTATATTTTTTCAGTCAAAAGGCATCACCAAAATTTATAATGGTTGTAGCGGGTCCCAAATGATGTCCTTGAAATATCTTCTCTCCGTGCCTTCTCTTGATGGTATCCTAATCTCAAGTCAACATTAGAAATGAAAACTTTTGCTCATTGGTCAAACAGGTCGATGGTGGATAATACTTTTGGTTACTTGAATGACCTTGAACTTCAAATGATCAATCCGTCGGATATCGACTTATGTCAATATAGGCTATCTATCAAGTTTTTCGAAGGATGAGGCTTGCTAAACTTCTAGGCCTAAATTATGCTACCATAGAGGTCTTCTATCTCAATTCCAGCTAACTTACTCACTTATGTAAACTGAGTTTCCTCCAATCGTCAGTTCTTGCAACATAGTGTTACATACTAAAAAAAATAGGGTATGGTAGGTCCTAGCCATCCATGACTGCTCCTACGGTTCTTTCATCTTTATTCCCTATGTGCATCTTATTCCAACACAATTGCCATAACTACAAGTCTTTTAGTATTTCTATCTGAACTGTGTTATGGAAAAGGGGTCAATATCTCCATGATTTCTAGTCTACTCAAACTAAGATTCATAAATTTTCTCTCAAGTCCTTAATTAGGTCTATATACACAATCCAAAACTACCAAAAATTAATTCCTAATCACTATGTCATTCTTTTATCAAATCTCATTTTTAATATGATTAACAACTCACCACTTCTAGTCTATAGGAAGCTATTTAATAATCACAAATACGTCTAACCCTTTTATACTTGTATACTAGGTAATAGGGGTATGTTAATGCTAGACAATGCTTATATGTGATACCTCGACAAATTCTTGCCTACTGACTAATATTCTACTCATGCTTGTTCATAGGTCCTTTCAAAGTTATTTAACTTCTACTTAAAGGTATGTCTAGTATAACGCAGTCATATCCATTCTACATCCTATACCAAGTCAGAGAGTGGTACAACCAAATATCACTTATCCCTTTGATAGAAAGCTTCCTAGTATGGACTTTCGACCGCTATCCAGTGATAACTTCATTTCTTGACCTATACCTACTACCATAATTTTTATATTGTTCAAACGAAACTTCCTCCGCCTTCATGCAACCACAGGATTTCTATAGGATTTCTATCTATCTTGAGTACAATACTTATAGATTTATCCTATTCTCAACAAGACTTTCGAATCCTTTCAAATGTAGTCTTTCATGTATGTGACCACATTCTAATTTGAAAACCATATCAACATCTAAAATTCTACTACTCGTTCTTTCAAATCACTCCCATCATTTCGGTTGATAACTCTATCGTACCTTTCTTACTAAACCAAGTTAAACCTAGTTAGACTTATATCCCATCCCTATCTAACATAGATAAATAGTAGAATGTCCATTGCTCCTAAAGTCTCTCACTAGGATTAGGTAGGCTATATGAATTTATATTGCTAATCTGACACACTTGGTCTACCTAATAGAGACGTCAATATAACCCTTATTATCTTAAATAATCAATCCCTCTTAAGATGCTCTAATAACTTTTTTTCCTATGATAAAAATAATAATCCAAAGGAGTATCAAATACGAGCATTCTTCCTTCAGAAATAGGTAAGGGCGTGAATTCATGGTAAGGAGTTCAAGATTGTGATTGAATACAATATTCGAGCTTCAAGGGCGATAGATGAACTCAAAAGAATTTTCAAAGCAATTATGGATTGAGATCCTAATATAGTATCCTATTGCAGGCTCGTTCGGTCAGTAACGTAACAGAGACGATATGCTCTGACCTGCATGGGCCACCACAAAAACATGTAACACCCCAGTCCCAAAATTCATAGGACTAGGAATGCGAATACATGTCAGCAACGTATCAAGTGGACTCCAGCCCATCGAATACGTATAAGCTGTATAGTAATGACCAACTATCTATATTAATTAATAATATCTAAGTCTCAATCCACAGTAAGATAGAATACAGGAATGAACAACATATAACATAGTGTGCACCATTTGTTCGAATAGACCAGAAAGAAATAACTTGAGTATACAAATACTAGGCTGACAAGCAGAATATAAATGAATAGAGATAAATATATAACAACCAGAGATACCTGAAACAGTAAATATCAACTATCATGATCAGCTACCAACTCCGCTCAGTCGAATACCTGGAGAGATCACCAGGTCCTCAGGGGACATAGCAAGGTACATACAACATGCCAATTAACAGTAAATAAAAATATATGAACTAATGGGTACTACCCTAACCAGTCTAAGTGACATGCACATGAGAACATATTCCGGATATCAGGCTTAGCCAAAGAGGATCACAAGCTCCTCAGCAGGCTATTGCCCTCAGGCACCGTGTCGTGGGACCAAAGGGCACACGAGTATATCAAGTAAATAACCACCCACGCTCTGCTACAGAGACGAAGGTATACTAGTAGAATACCATCCAAGTCCCTATATGGAAACGAGGCTAAAGTAGTAGAATAACAGCTAAGTCCCATATATGAAAACAAGGATATTTGAGTAGAAATATATGTATATATATACAGCCTGATATAACGATAATGTTCTCCCCACCCTATGTTCTATTCTATCAAGTCATGTCAGATAACACTAACAATATCAAGTAAATAATCATGTAACCTATCACAGGATCCAAACCATGAATATGTCATATCTTGGACTATCTCATGATCGTGTCAGTGTCCTAGGTCCATCGTGTCTCAAGTAACACGATAATCAATGCAACACTATATCTAAGGTTAATACCCAATATCCTCATACAGATATTGACACCTGAATCTGTTTGGACGTGAAGTATCAACTATTCCTATATCATGATATATATGAAGATAGAAACAAGAGAACAAAAAAAAAATGTACTGAAAACTTGGCAAGGTACACTTGCCTGGAGGTTTGTCCGAAAATGCTGGTATCTGGTGTCCGAAGTCAGATCCAAGTCCTAAAATAATCAAGAATCTAATATATTAATTAATCATATATGTCCTTATTGCCAACTATCTATAAAATTTAATACTTACATATTACAACCTAGGCTTATGTCTTCTCACTCTATATTAATTATACCATAGAATTAATACTTCTCAAAGTGTATTTTAGCCTTATATAAGATCGTATTTCTATATATGTCTAGTTTTACAAAAATAAAAAAAGAAATAGGATTATTGAAAATATCATACTTAAAGAAATAAATAGAGATAAAAAGGGTTTGGTTGATAATTGATTAAAAGGAAAGGGTTTATTTATAAAATGCATATTATTAACTGATGTAGAATTCAGTGCATGCATTGCACACAATAGATAAGACTTTAATATTGAAGGAAGTATAAATTAACTACTTAATGAATGCTATAATTAAAATAAATTGATTTCTAATCACTAAGCTCGAATCCCAATGCTCTTTTATGTGATCAACAACATAATTATGCATGTTACTACTTTTCTTCATCTACTTCTTCTTTAAATCTAAAAGAAATTCCTATATGTGAAACTGTTGCTTCTTCCTATTAGTAGACTTCTATTGTTCTTTTTCTCTAAATCTTCTTCCATATTGAGATAGATTACTGCTATCCATACCTCCCTTCAAACGATTGTTCTTAATAATCTTTTTAAAAAATATTACTCAACTGCCATTCTCTATTATGAATATTAGAAAAATAATATATGGTGTGATATTATATATTATTTCCATCTTCTTCCAGTGATTGGCAGCACAACTACTTAATCTTCCTATTAGAAATTTATATGAACAAAATATACAAGAGAAACGACAAAGCTCACCTATGTGAAGATGTTATTTAAACTTGGACTCGAGTGAGAGAAAGTCATCGTCGGCGATGTGTGGTGCACAGGAGTGATACGTAGCGACAGTTCATCGAAGACGAGTTGTGGTTTGCAAGATCGGATGGTGTGCGGCGAGGTTGACGACCTCGAGATACTACTGTGGCTTGGGAGTCGATGGCTTGGATGACTTAAGGAAGTTTGACATATATATATATAAGTATAAATAGGGGTTACAAAGGTGAAAGGACATGGGAGTTACGAATATGAAAGGAGGGGTCATGGGGGTTATGAAGATGAAATAAGGAGTCATGGGGGTTATGAAGATGAAATGAGGAGTCATGGGGGTTATGAAGATGAAATGAGGAGTCATGGAGGTTATGAAGATGAAATGAGGAGTCATGGGGGTTACGAAGATGAAAATAAATAGAGAAAGTTAATGCATGAAGCATGCACAAAATATGCACAAATTATTTTACCACTACACCCATAGTGGCTTATGTGTTCCCACCATTTAGTTCACACAAAGATGGTGCTCATGTTAGAAAAGCTACAACCATGGCCTCACATAGCAAGAATTCATTCCTTAGGCTCATGATAGCATGGAATAAAATTCTTGGCCCAAGATAGCATGGATATTTATTTGTTGGGCTAAGCAAGTATTGGACTATTTAGCTAAACAATTAACTATTAATTTAAAATATAACCTAATATATATAATGCAAGCTCAAATTTCTAACGTGAAATAAAAACAAATAATTATAAAAATTATAAAAATTATTTAAAAAATGGGGGGGGGGGGGGTTTTACAAAACCCGATCAAATGTAGAGGTGACACTAGAATTGACTAGTTTGACTAGACTGTTGACCAGAGTTGACCAAGAATTGACTTTGGCCTAGAATGACCTAGAATCATATAGAATGCATTGTAAACTTCAATATTACCATCTTGGATACATTGTAACCTGTGTTGCTCTAATTAGGACCCAGTTACTCCGATTTGGACATCAATTCTCATCGAATATTCAGGATATCAGGCGAGTACATTCTCTGATCGTTTCATACTTGCTAGGACTTATATTCATGCTCTAGATTACTTTACTTGATCCTATCACGTTGTTATCATGGGTTGGTACTATATGGATGTTTTCTTGAGATATTATTCCCCTTAGCGGGCGCATCGGGTACTTCATGTCATATATTTCATGTACATCACGTATTCTTTGCTCTTGTATTATTTATGTACTCTCATGTACACTCATGTACGCTCATGTACTTTCATGAGTTCTCATGTACGGCCATGTTTTCCTATGTGCTTCATGTATAACCAAACCATCATGTGCGTAACGTAACTTGACTAGATCCATGTGTATTGATTGGGGTAGGGGTGAGTATAAATGGTTATGTGATCTTTCCCATCATGTGCAACTCTGTTACTTATTCATGTAAAATTGTGTTATTCATGTGCAACACAGCTCTCATGTGCAACTGTGTTATTCATGTGCAACTCAGATTATTCATGTGCAAATCCAAGCCGATTACATACCATCTTGTGCTCTAAATCACTTAGTCACTTACAGTTCTTACTTACATATAGATATTTCCAGTTTACAAATATCTCTTTTATCTTTCATGTACATTTTTTACAGTTCATGTATCTTACTCTATTGCTTGTTTACATTTTCTGCTATGATATGAACTGTTTGAGAGATATGTGCTCGTTCCTGTCCTGACTGGACCTGTTGAAAATATCACAGAGGATGAGGAGGAGTTATGTCCTACCTACTACGGAGCAGGCCTAGATGACACTTGCAACCTGGACCCTGGAGGTTCAGGCAGCTGCTGAGGATGTTACCATTGTCTAGATTAGATAGCTAGACTGCTTATCTTATTTCTTTATGTCATTTGTGTTTGTGGATTCAGAGTTGTATTATTTTGAGATGTTGAGACTTGATGTTGTTAAACTTGGATTTATTTTTCTTCTGTTTGTATCTTCATTCAAAGATTTCATATCTATCATATTGTGTTATTTCCATCTTTAGACTTGTGATTAATTTGTACCTTCTGTGATTTGGCCTTCGTTTGGAGAGTGTATCATATTTTGGTTAGTTGTGATAATGGCCTAGAACAGCGTTCTACTACCGACACTGTGGCGTAGGCTGGACGTACCCACTTTTCGTGCCCCTACACTGGGTGCGGATCGTGACACATTTTTAGTGGTGGTCCAGGCAGGTCTCGAGAGTCGCAACTAGGGCGATTTCGTAGTGGTACTCGAACTAGAGTATCACTACATCCTGCAGTAGGATATAGGATATAAGTTTTGAGGTACTTGTTAAGTGTTATATTAGAGTTATTACTTATTGGACTTTAGTCCCATATTGCTTAGAGTAATAGGAGAGCAAGCTAGCCTCTCCTATATATATGTAGTCTCTCTTCAATAAAAAGAACATCAATTTTATTCCATTCTACATGGTATCAGAGCCATAAAAGGAAGAAAGAAAAAAAAATTTCCACAACAAAAATTTCTTCCCCCCCATTCGTCGACCCCCCCTTGTTGCCGAACCACCCCTTTCGCCGACCCCCCGCTGCCCCTCCTTCGTCGACCCCCCTTGCTGCCCCCCTTCGCCGACCTTCCTTGTTGTCCAGCGCCTTTCCGGCTCTGTTCTGCAGACACCCGTCTCCCCCACACTCTGGATCTGCTGTGCAGACACCCGGCTCCCCCACTCCCCGGATCTGCTGTGCAGACACCCGGACCCCCCTCCCTCCCACGCCCTGGATCTGCTGTACAGACACCCAGACCACCCACGATGGCTCAAAACCCTAACATTTTCCATCAGCCACCACACACCCTCCGAACCCTAGTTTAAAAAAAAAGTGGTCAAATGCTTTATTCCTAGATTAAGCCGTTTGGAATTAACAAATGCTTTTTCTACCCTAATCTTCACATCCAAATCTATACAGAAAATGATCGTGTTTTCTCATGTGTCCTGACGTATTCACTTTATATGTGCGTCGGTATTGACGACGTTTATAGCACATTCGTAAAGTTGGTATGATTTTTGGGTTGGAAAGAACTCGCGACGGTTGCTTCTATTTCAGGATGACAGATTCGAAGGCAGATGATGGTAACGGTGTCAGCAACACGATAAGCACTGGCACGACGGTCTCTTCGACTCGACTTGTCGACCGCCGATTGGACGGTCCATATGGTTCCTCAACATGGCAGAAGAAAGTTGAAAAAACACTTCGTGGGATGCGGCTATCTAAACATTTGACTGACAACCCTCCGACAATGACTGATCCCATATTTGAACAGTGGGAGACGGATGATAGTCGACTGTTTACACAGTTGATGAACTCCATGGAACCATCCGTCGAAGACATGGTTCAAAATACGGACACGGTCAAGGAGCTGGGAGGTCCTAGCATCGGCGTTTGATGGAAAATACGACTTGTCTTGTATATACCACTCGGTTGTTAGCGTTTACCGAGCAACTCAAGGAGACAAGTCTCATAAGGACGACTTCCGATCCTTCAAGGCTATGGTGGATGAAATTGATCGTGTTCTTCCTCTGACGTCGGATATTAATGAAGCTCGGGCTCAACGCGAACAGCTTCATGTTATGGCATATCTTGTATCTCTCTGTCCTGATGCGGAATCGGCTCGATCCCAGATCATTGCTGGATCTGATGTTCCATCTTTGCTGGAGGCCCACTTCCGTGTTCTTCGGGCCGCAAAGGTGGTTGAGACCACTCCGGGAGATGCTCCTGCTGATTGATCTGCCCTTGGTAGCGCTGCTCGTCCTGGCGTTCGGGGTGGACGTGGTGGACGACGAGGTGGTCGGACTTATGGTTGCGATGGCGGATGCGGCAATGGTGGTCGTGATGGAGGACGACTACGAACATGCTTCCACTGTGGCCAACAGGGACATTTTCAATGGCAGTGCCCTAGAGCTCCTGTTGCCAATATTACTTCGGATGCTACTGATAATAGCGTTCGTTCGGTTCAGATGAGCGACGATTCTTATGCAGAATTTCTTGAGTTCCAGGCTCAACGTCGTGGTGAAGCATCAACGTCTGGTTCCACAGCCGAATATTCTGTAGCATGTATAGTAAAACCCAAGCAGTGGGTAATTGACTCTGGTGTATCCTCACACATGACTGGTGACGCAAGTACAATACATGATTATGTACCTGTCCGTCGTGCTTCTGGCACTACTGTTGCCAATGACGATTCTCTGGCAGTCCGCAGCCGTTGAAGTGCCACTCTTTCTCCCGGACTGTCACTTACCTCTGTTCTACTTACTCCTGGGAACCTATTCAATTTACTTTCTATCAGTCAACTTACTCGTGATCTTCATTGCTCGGTAACCTTTTTTCCTGATAATTGTGTGTTTCAGGACCTGACAACTGGGAAGACTATTGGTAAGGGGCATGTGGCTGGAAGCTTGTACCTGTTTGACGTAACTCCTTCTGTTGTTTGTGCAAACATAAAACTTGATCCGGTCGAGTTACATTGTCGGTTAGGTCATCCGTCGTCTCCAGTTCTCCAAAAAATGTACCCATCTTTAGCTATTCCCTCTTCTTTTTTTTGTGAGCCATGTAGTTTAGCTAAGCATCATTGGGTTTCTTATCCGGTGAGTCCAAATAATCTTACAACCGCTCCTTTTGCATTGGTACATTCTGATATATGGGGACCTTGTCCGACTGAATCTGTAATGGATTTTAAGTACTTCGTCACGTTTGTCGATGATTACTCACGTGTCACTTTTATTTATTTAATAAAAAGTCATGCTAAATTATTTAACATCTGGTGTAACTTTTATGCCGAGATAACTACACAATTTGGTCTTCCAATCAAAACCTTTCGGAGTGACAATGGTCGTGAGTATTTATCTCGTGATCTTGATAAACATCTAGCCAGCAACGGCATTATCCACCTAACCTCTTATGCGTACACACCATAACAAAATGGTGTAGCCGAACGCAAGAATCGTTATTTATTGGAAACAACACGTGCTCTTATGTTTCAAGCACGTACTCCCAAGAGATTTTGGTCGGATGCGGTTCTTACAGCTTGTTATCTTATTAATCGCATGCCGTCATCAGTTCTCAATGGTAGCACTCCCTTCTCTAGGCTCTTTCTTGGAAGAGAGCCGTTTCCTCTGCCTCCCCGCATCTTTGGTTGCTTATGCTATGTTCGGGATACCCGACCAACCCTTTCGAAATTAGATCCTAAGGCTATACAATAAATTTTTTTGGGTATCCTAAAGATCAGAAAGGGTATCGGTATTTCTTTCCTGTCTTAAAGCGATATTTTTTCACTCGGGATGTTACCTTTGTCGAAACAAAATTTCCTCTGTTCCCCCAATCAACAGGTCTGGCTCCCCTGATCTATCCCGAAGAAGATTTTTTGTTGTTTCCTCCTCAAACACAACAACCCCCCGTACGGGTGCCCTCCCTTACCGAGCCAGTCTCACAGGATGATGGTCCATATACACCGATTCAGCCATTAACGACATCAACCACAGAATCTTCCTGCTCTGGTTCCACCAGCAGCTCCGGGTCTAGTGAGCTACCTCCATCTGTCCCTCCAGCATCTCCACCAATTCCGCCAGCAGCTCCGGCGATTCCGCCTCCAGAACATCCTCGTCGTGCATGTCGAGATCATCCCTTGTATGTTAACAACTATAAAGGACTTACCAGTCACACTCAGTCTCTGGTAGCTACTATTGATTGGATTCAGATCCCCAAGACCGTTGAGGAGGGTCTCCGATATCCTGGTTGGCGTACTGCTATGCACGAGGAGATGAAGGCTCTCCAGGAGAATCATACCTGGGACTTAGTCGATCAACCTCATGGTAAACCGGCAGTCGGCTGCAAATGGGTGTTCACGATTAAGGTGAAACCAGATGGCACTCTTGACCGATTGAAAGCTCGTCTGGTGGCCAAAGGTTACTCTCAAATCTATGGTGAGGATTACTTCGAGACTTTTTCTCCTGTGGCCAAAATGACATCCGTTCGTGTCCTCATGGCCTTGGCCATTCGCTATGACTGGCCTTTACTTCAACTCGATACAAAGAATGCTTTCCTCCACGGGGATCTTGATGAAGAAGTACATGTGATGCAACCTCCCGGGTTCGTTGCAAGGGAGGGTAAGGTGTGTCGTCTAAGGAAGGCCCTCTATGGCCTGAAACAATCACCTCGTGCATGGTTTGGTAGATTTACATAGGTGGCTACTCAATTTGGAATGTGTCAGTCGAAGAAGGACCATTCAATCTTTTATTGACACACATCTGCTAGAAGAATACTTCTTGGTGTCTACGTTGATGATATTGTAATCATGGGAGATGATAGCCAGGGTATTGCAAGTCTCAAGAAGTTTCTTGGAGAACAATTTCAAACCAAGGATATGGGATCCTTGAACTATTTCTTGGGCATTGAAGTCATACGGGATAAGCGGGACATTGTAATGTCTCAAAAAAAATATGTACTGGATATACTAAATGATGCAGGCATGATGCAAACAAAGGGAGCAAACTCACCTATGGATCCAGGGACAAAATTACTTCCAGACGAAGGGGTCCTGATGACCAATCCATATCAGTATCGTCAAGTGGTTGGAAAACTCAACTACTTGGCAGTCATGACGCGTCCGGATATTTCTTTTGTAGTAAGCGTCGAAAGTAGATTCATGGCTTCTCCAAGAGTTCCACACAGGCAGGCAGTTCTCAGAATTTTGTGTTATCTAGTAAAGAATCCAGGGAAAGGAATTCGAATGGAGAATAATGGACACACTCGTATTGAGTGCTTTACTGATGCTGACTGGGGGGCAAGTTTGACAGATAGACGGTCTATATCTGGCTACTCAGTATTTGTTGGCAGAAATCTAGTATCATGGAAAAGCAAGAAACAAAGTGTGATAGCACGCTCAAGCTCGAAAGCAGAATATCGAGCTATTGCTCATGGCACGTCAGAGATATTATTAATGAAGCATCTCTTATAAGAACTGGAAGAAGTCGCAGGATCTCAAGTGGCAGACCTATGGTGTGATAACCAATCTGCTATTCACATTGCCACCAATCCAGTATTTTATGAACGGACGAAGCATATTGAAATTGACATTCATTTTGTTCGTGATGAATATACAAAAGGAGTGATAAAGTTTCAACATGTGCGGACCGGCGACCAGATAGCTGATATTTTCACAAAGCCACTTCTGGGTCCCCGGGTTCAATTTTTATGTAACAAGCTGGGCATGATTGACATCTAAGCTCCAGCTTGAGGGAGGGTGTTAAGTGTTATATTAGAGTTATTACTTATTGGGCTTTAGTCCCACATTGCTTAGAGTAATAGGAGAGCAAGCTAGCCTCTCCTATATATATGTAGTCTCTTTTCAATAAAGAGATCATCTATTTTATTCCATTCTACAGTACTCAATCACATTTAGGAAAAACTCTTATCTAAATTCCTGCCATCTAAATTCTTGCTGATAATTGCTTTCTCTTGAAATAAACTGTCCTCGTTTGATTATATCGCTTCTTTCTCAGTATTGATTTTCTTGTTTGATCTGTCTTCAGGATGGTGATGGAGACACGATCTCATCGCTTTGGCCCGAGGGATACCATCGAGAGGTCTGCCACCTCTCATCCGGTTCAATTGGAGCCTGGGATCGTAGCTCTCCTTATTACTTCTCATGTCGGAGTTTCTGCCGCATTCGGGGGTGCACCTCCACCTGTTCGGAGGCCATCCCCCGTCATCCCAGATGTGTTTCAGCAACAGCCACGTTCAGGGTCAGTGGACGCTGCACACCTCTTTGCCTTCTTCCAGCAGTTATGGAGGCACAGCAGCACCAGCAGCATCGCCAGTCTGCTGACTTCCGACAGGGCATAGACGATGCCCACCAGTTGGTCAGGACTATAGTGGAGAGGGTTACCGTCCAGCCGCAGGGAGGCCAGATACACCAGTGCCATCTGAGGACCCTGTTTCACTTAACAAAATGCCTGGAAATCGGATTTTAAAAATAAAACGAGAAAGAGTACAAGAAGTACAAATTTAATTCTGGAAAAGTATTACTGTAGAAGTCTGATCTGTAAATGATCACTTTGTTTCTTGGACCATACGATGATGATGAAGATCGCTGCTTGAAGATGAACAACTTGGAAGAACTAAGTCACCAGAAAGGTATCGACGCACTTGGGCACTGATGGCGAGGCCGAATGCTTTTCTGCTTTGCTTCACTCTGTTCTGAAAGAAAGGTTGAAGAAGAATGCTCTAGAGAATCAAAAATCTCTGAGTTCTAATGTCACTTCCCGTTCCCAGAATACGTATTATAAATACATGTACTGCTGGAATGTATTCATTTAATATTTATCATGTATTGTTCTGTATTTAAATTCCTTTAATTTCCTGCTAATTATTTTCTGCATTTTATTTCTGCATTTTACTTTCTGCTTTTATACTCTGCTTTAGCTTTGTTTTGGGTTTGGCTTGAATTGGTTTAATTATGTTGGTTCATCATGAACCGAAATAAACCCCCACCTACCACCACTCCTTCATTTAAAGCCTATCCCCTTTCTCTCTCTTCATTACTTCACAATTACTCTTCTTCTTCCTCATCACTCTTCCACCAACCTAGGAGAGCAAGGCAAGTGCTAACTTGCTTCCTGATGGATCCCCATTATTATTGTTCCATCATCTTCCTTATTTGATTCTAAGTCTCTTTAGTACTTAGCATTTTCAATTTCCATAGCTTATTTGTTGTAGATCTAAGTTTGATACATTTTCGGGTTTCTTAGGTTTTGATCTAGTAAACTTTATTATCTTCAAGTTTTGATGGTTCCATATAGTAGAGAATTTCGTTCTACCTAATTTTGACCTATGGAAGTCCATATTTGGGCTTGGGATGAAGGATTTATGGAGCTTGGAAGCAATGGCTTCCATGGTTCTGTTCTCAGAAAAATTCGGAGAGGAAGAACAGCCACAGCCGCATGAATCTTTCTTCCTCAGGCGCATGATATTATTTATTTCCTAATCATTTCCCACAGCGCATGATATTATTTATTTCCCAATCATTTCTCACAATGCATGAGATTTATTTCCCACAGCCGCATGAATCTTTCTTCCTCAGGCGCATGATATTATTTATTTCCCAATCATTTCCCAGAGCGCATGAGATTTATTTCCCATAGTCGCATGAATCTTTCTTCCTCAGGCGCATGATATTATTTATTTCCCAATCATTTCCCACAGCGTATGATATTATTTATTTCCCAATTATTTCCCATAGCGCATGAGATTTATTTCCCACAGCCGCATGAATCTTTCTTCCTCAGGCGCATGATATTATTTATATTCCAATCATTTCCCACAGCGCATGAGATTTATTTCCCACAGCCGCATGAATCTTTCTTCCTCAGGCGTATGATATTATTTATTTCCCAATCATTTCCCACAGCGCAAGAGATTTATTTCCCACAGCCGCTTGAATCTTTCTTCCTCAGGCGCATGATATTATTTATTTTCCAATCATTTCCTACAGCGCATGAGATTTATTTTCCATAGCCGCATGAATCTTT
>JANAVB010001924.1:0-34078 GCA_029216955.1 Iris pallida | reverse complement strand
CCACCACGGCTCCCCTCCGCCCCCACCCCACCGTCGGCTACCTCCCCCTCCCCCCCGCCGCCGCCTACAACCCCCAAACGAGAGAGAGAGAGAGAGGAGAGAGAGAGAGAGAGAGAGAGGAGAGAGATGAATTTCGTTCGAATGAAATTTCCCACCCCCTCCCCGTCGGTTCAATTTAAGTTAGGGCTGGCAATTTAGCGATAGACTATCGATGGATATATCCGTCGCTAAGTAGTTGTAAATTTTCCATGAATTTTTATATATTTTGTCTCTACCACATTTTAGCATTAGGGTATTTTGGTCATTTTGTAACTTTTGAATTTATTTGATTTATTGGAGTGGTGATTGTTATTTTGACTTTGACTAGTTGAGACTTTGGAGACTAATCTAGATGTTGACTCTAGCTATAGTGACTTGGTTAGCATGGTGGGACCCTAGTCTAACATAAGTCAACCTAATTTTAGTCATTTAGAATCAAGTTTGAAATAAGAGAATAATGAATAGGTTCAATGACTTATGACTTAGGAATTTATTTCCATGACTAATGGAACTTGGTCCAAGGCCCATACCATGAAACCCTAACCCTAACTTAGCCATAGGTGGCTGGCCAACATTGGGAATCCCCCTATAAAGTCTCTCATTCCTTTGTTCTTGCCTCTTTTGTATCATTCCAACTTCTTAAAAGGAAAGGTAATTCCCATCTTCCCAAATTCATAATAAATCCATTTTAATTCCTTTTTGATCCAAATCTTTTGCAATAGAATCTAATCATCCTCTATTTGATATTCATGGAGAGTAATTTCAGTTTGGGAACAATTTTGGTATTTGAGCTAGCAAGGAGGAACACTATATTTTGGAGCTTTTCTTGCCATTGGACACTATAGGTAAAACCCTTTAAATTGTGTTATTATTCTGATTTCTTTGCATTCTAGCCTAGATCTAGGTGTCCCCTAGCTGTCCCTCAAATTTGGTTAGAAATTGTGTCCGTTTGGTGTCCATATCGGACACGTGTCAATGTGTATGTGCAAGTGTGTGATAGAATACCACTTAGGAATGGATTTTCGTATTTTGCTAAACTAATCACATATTCTTGTAGCCCTATACGTGAGGATTCTAGAACCCTAACTCTGAGCTCATATCGAGCTGTGTCCGTGTCTAAAATGGACACGAACTTGCTGCACGGGGACTCGGTCGGGTGTCCTGCTACCCGTGTCCGATTTCTCCATGGACACAGCACGAGATAGCACCAAATTTGATATGCACATAGGGGAGATGACTGACAGGTGGCCTATGAAATTTTATAGAGTTTCATGGTGTGGTTTATGAGATTATCGAGCTGCACGGGTTTTGTACTGTCAGTGCACAGCCGAACTTAGGCCACTGACACAGACTTTGTGTCTCACGTAGACATGTTATGGACACACTTCAGGGTGATCAACCCCTAGCCCTAGACCCCCTCTACCTATGTGCACGATCACGACACACTTGGTGGGACACACGTGTCCCTAGCTCACTCGACACGCATGCACGACGCTGTCAGTGCACTGTTCAGTGTTCGTGTGTTAGATTGGGTTTTGGACACATTGTGTCCAGTTCATGGACACTGGGACACACTCTCGACACCCTCTCACATGACACATATATTACCAACCTCTAATTTGATTATTAGTTTATTTTTAATTCAAAATCAGGAATTTCCTAATGTTCTGATACTATACTGATTCATTGGTTTCCTGAGATTTTAATGTATGTGTTAAACTATTTTTGCTGATTAAATTGTGATGTTGTTCATCCATATGCATCTGAAAATTTACCTACATGATTGGATTTCAAGTTAACATGGAAAATGGGTTTCGAATTGCTTGGGACTGATTCCTGAGAGTATATGTATATACTGTTTTCCTGGGAGATTAATACACTGTCATGTGTGTTCTGCTTTGGTTGTTGGTTCAATTCAATGTGGTACACCTATTTACAACTGAGTTAAGCTTGCATGTTAGGTTTCATGATTAGCTAAGTATTTTAGTTTTCAAGTTGCATTGAAATTGGTGAACTGATATTGGATACACTGTCTAACCTGGAAATAATGCACTGTTTTTCCTATTCATCTACACACACATACACACACTGAAAACGGTTAAATCTGAGAACATATCACTCACCCACACATTACACATTAACCTGGAAACTGAGAATCACTGAGAATAGTATTGACACTCACACATTTGCACACTGAAACTGTCATGCACACACACACCCTATCTACACACACCCTACTATCACAAAACTGGGAATGTATTACTCACACACACACTACACAAATATGAAATTGATACACTAATGGTGCGCACATGAAAACTGAGAATCCTTCCTAGCTATGTTACACACACATGCACAAAGGCATTATGCAAAATCTGAGAACCTGTGAATTGCAATACTGATTTGGAAACACTGACATATACACACACATTTCACACTGAAAACTGAGATGCACTAATTCCTGTTCACACACACACACTCACACATATATGTACATGACACTATATCTCTCTTTCTATTTTGTGTGTGTATATATATATATTTTTTATATATATATATATATATAAAACATATTTATAATATCTATAATCTTGTGTGTGAATATGTTATATGCATATAAATATATAATGCCTATATAATTTAGTGGATATGTGAATGTGGTAATTAAAATATGTGTGTTGCCTATATATGTGTATATGGCATATAGCCTATGTGTATCCCAATATGCAAGCCTATGTGTATATGGAATTTATACACATGAGTTTTGTGTGTTGTTAGACTTGTGTGACTTGTGAATGATGTGTGCTTGCTAGGACAGACTGGTTAGGCTTAGTGAGACTTATTTGGGTTAGGTTTGACCTAGTTGACCTAGTTTGACTAGAGTAGTTGACTAGAGTTGACCAAAGGTAGACTCTAGCCTAAATTGACCCAAACATCATGTAGAATGCATCGTAGCAGTTTATTTTACTAATTTGGATATGTTGTGACTTGTACTGTTCTGAATAGGAGCCAGACACCACTCCTCAGGCAGTATTTCATTCGGACACTCAGGATATCAGGTGAGTACATTCTCTGACTGTTTCATACTTGATAAGACTATATTCTTGCTCTAGATTACTTTACTTGATGCTGTCACGATTGAAACACAGATTAGTACTATATGGATCTTTTCATACGATGTTATCCCCCTTGGAAGCATCGGATACATCATGTCATGTGCGTTTCACTTTCATTATGTATTCCTGTGCTTTCACCATTCATGTGCACTCTCGTGATTCATGTACTCTCATGTTCACGGAGCCCCCATATTTATATTCATGTGCACCCATTTATGGGCCCCTATGTGAAATCATGTACAATAACATAACTTGAACGGATCCTTGTGTATTGATTGGGGATGGGGGAGTAGAAATAGTCATGTGGACATTTCCAAAGTAGTGTAGCCATGTACAACCTCTCATGTTTATTATCAAGCCGTTCACATGTCTATTTTGTACCCTAAATCACTAGTTCACTGTAGCTCCTTACTTATATTAGATATTTCTTTACAGTCTTCTCTTCTACTTCATGTATGTTCTCAGCATTTTATGTATCTTACTCTATTGCCTGTATTATAATCCTGTCATGATATGAACTGCGTGAGATGTACTATGCTCGCTCCCGTCCTGACTGGACCTGTTAAAATATTACAGATGACCTTGAGGAGCTGTGTCCCACTTATTATGGAGCAGGCCTAGATGACACATATGAGTTGGACTCTCAGGAGGACCCAGCACTTGCAGAGGACATTACTCCAGTAGTCTAGGCTAGTTAGCTAGACCAGTATCTTATTTATCATTCTGCCTTGTTGGATACACTTATATTTATTTGGGGATTTATTATTCTGGATTTGTGGAGTTGTTTATCTTAGACATTTAGCTCTCTCTCTCTTATCTTGTATTTATCATCTGTGGATTCTGTTGATTTCATCTATCTATCTTATCGTACTTTCTTCCTTAGTTGTGATTGAGTTGTACTTTATATTGTTACCTCCATTCGGAGTGTATATACTGTACATGTACCTTATATTGTTAGATGTTGTGACCTAGGACAGCGTTCTACCACCGACACTATGGCGTAGGCTGGACGTACCCACTTCTCGTGTCCCTATACTGGGTGCGGGTCGTGACACATTTTTAGTGGTGGCCCATGCAGGTCATAGTTAGAATTGCAGTGATATTCGAACTAGAGTATCACTGCAACCTGCAGTAGAATTGAGATATTTTTGAAGGTACTTAATTACATTAGGAAAAACTCTTAATCAGATTCTTTTTATCTAAATTTGCTGCTTATTGTCTTCCTTTGAATATAAATTGTCCTCCTTTGCTATTTCGACTCATTCTCAGAAATTGTTTTCTTGTTTGATATGTCTCCAGGATGGCCGAGACTAGATCACATTGCCAGGTCAGGAGGACACTGATGAGAGGTCTGCCACCTCTCGTCCTCAGCAGCCAACCCCCGATACCGCAGCTCCAGTCTGTTAGGGTTATATACTAAAAGCATCACTTTTGTAGTAACCTTATTTCCTTAAATTTTAAATGAGAATCATATGGGCAAATGTTTGCGTATTGTATTTGTTGTAAGTGTTAATGCAAATGTCGGATATTCTATATTGTAGATAATATGGTGTGTGGTGTCACACAGAAGATCATATTATCAGTTTCCTATGGATTATATAAATAGTTCACAACCTAGATGGACTTGGACAATCTATTGGAAAGGTTGTAGTGTAATTTGGTATTAGTCTATCTTGACTATAGGTTTACACTAGTACACTTTGTGTGTATTGAATATGACCACTTGAGGTTGTTCTCTTTGTACTGACTACATAAGAGAACAAACACCTCTGTTATTATGGATGCTTGTGCTCTTAATCCGGATATAATAACAGACATGTATATGCAGTGTGCATTACTTTGACTCATAAAAGAGTGAGATTCATTATGGATCAACAACCTCTATGAATTGGGTAATAACATTGTATGTATGATAGGCTGTTGATTATAAATGGAATCCATGTTCCGATACATCGGGTTGATGATGTCCTCTTAAGGAGCTCATAAGGATTGCCATGTAAACCCTGCAGGTGGAATATATCCGACATGACAAATAAAGTTGAGTGGTACTACTTAAGGATAAAAGATGTCGAATCAATATAGTTGTCAGTAACTTGATTTGATCGACGGACATACGATATCTTAACATGGGGAGCCAAACGAGCATATAATAAAAGGAGCCCACAAACATAATTTGGGATTAGGGAGGTAGTGCAACAATAGCTCATTAGTGGACCGAGCTATTGTTAATGGGCCTGGATTATGTGTTCGGGCTGAACACGGGATATCCAGATCCGTTAGGAGGCCTAACCCTAATTTCTTCTCATGGTCCCTACCGTAGCCTATATATATATCCTCTATTCTCTGGCCGCCAGATTACAGATCAGAAATCTGAAATTTTCTCTAAATTCGTGATTCACGTAAGGAGAGAAAGAGAGGGCTGCCAAGGAGAAGAAAAGGTTGGGAGATCGTCGCCCACACGACGTCCAATTCGAGGAAGGAATACGTGCAGAAGATCTTGGGGTCGTCCGTTCGAGATTGCCAGGAATTATTTGTCTCCTTTCCGTCGCAGGTATAATTCGTGAACCCTAGTTTCTGCCTATGAAGGGTTAGAACACGTATTAGATCTGTTCAACTTTCTATCGATCATTACGTACACCAAAGGAAGGGTCCTGGGAATCCCCAGTTCCATCAATTGGTATCAGAGCCACTTTGGATCTACGTATTGATTGATACGTCCATGTTGTCCAATAAAACCTGTGCTGTGTAATAGTCGGTAGATGTAGATCTGTTCTAACTTGATTTTGCAGGCATCTTAGATCCAACTATTATGGTCCAATACATGTTTTTGATTGTGTTGTTTAAACACGGACATGTCGTGGATGTTGTTGTTGCTGTGGATGTAATTAAAATCACGAGGGTTGATCGTGCTTATTATTTTAATTTTTCAATCTAGATTATGTGTAAACTCCTTCGGGAGGCATAGGATTGATGTAATTTTAATTATTTTTGATCAATCGTGATGGCGGTAGTGGTTGTTTCTGACGCCGGACGAGATGCTAGTTTTAAGCAGTCCAGAGGCAGACAGATGATTTTCGATGAAGGAATCGACAGCCAAAACCTAAAAAAATAGATCTGTACAGCGCCAGATTTTGGATTCGGATAGTTGAGGACGGAGCAGCAAAAGATGACCATAATAGTTGGATATTTTCTCTTATTTTTGTCATTTTACTTTTTCTGATTATGCATGTTTATTATTGTGTGGTTGTTTTTTTGAAAAACCAAGCCTACATTAATAATACACAACCTGGACATAATATCAACTAGTAGAAAAACCCTCATTGTTAAATAACTAAGTGGGAGAGGATTTTTATTTAGTATAAATCCTATGGTCTCCATTACTGGTTTGTAGGTGATGTAATTATACTTGCGTGTTGGCTTTAGTGCTTTCCTCCATATCGGATGAGTATAATTATGGATCACCAGTACAAACTTCCTTAGGGATAATTGTAGAAAGTTACCTAGTATGTGTTCACTTCTCCATCTGAAGGAACTCAATACAAGGTAATGGAATTAGTATTAAGTAATGGTATACACTTAGATACAAATAATGGTATCCTCCCCATCGGAGTCACTGCTATTATTTGTATGACCAGAGCAAGACCAGCATATTAATTTTATTTGTCATAAAGTTATGTTGACATGATAGTAAAATTAATAAAAAAAATCTACTTGAACAAAGTTGAATTTGTATACGTCCACACTATCGTGGCATGCTAAATTCATGGTGTTCAAGGTGTTGGTGAATTTCTTATTATTGTTTTGAGGGAATCAATATTTAGTTAATTCAAAAAGTTTTTTTGTTCTACATAATTTTATTTATGTGATTCTCAGAATTTCAAAAATGGGTTCTTTCAGTCCACTTATGGTGATTCTTAAAGAAAACAAACTTGCTGGACCTAATTATATTGACTGGAAACGTAATTTGGACATTGTTCTGACTACTGAGGAGTACAAATATGTACTTGTTAAAGAATGCCCACCTAAGCCTGATGTTAACTCTGATGAAGAGGTCAAAGAGGCTTATAAGAAGTGGAAAAAGGCAGATGAGATGGCGCAGTGTTATATTCTGGCATCTATGTCAAATGTACTGCAACATCAGCATCAGGCCATGGCCACAGCTTATGACATGATGTATAACCTCAAGGAACTCTTCGGACATCAGAGTAGAGCAGCTAGGCAGTTTGCTATGAAATGTTTGATGAATACAAAAATGGCTGAGGGTACACCAGTAAGGGATCATGTTCTCAAGATGATGGGTCATCTGAATGAGATGGAGATCCTTGGAGCTGAAATCGATGGAGAAACCCAGGTCGATATCATTCTCGGACTCTGCCTAAAAGTTTTGACAATTTCTGCCTTAATTACAACATGAACAAAAGGTTGTATAGTTTGGCAGAACTTGCAAAAGAGCTACAGGATGCTGAATCTCTCCTTAGGCAGAGTGGTCATGTTTTTGTTTCTGAAAAGGCTTCTACTTCTAAGCCAAAAGGCGGTAAGAAGAAGAATAACATTCAGAAATAGGCAAACTCAGCAAAGAAGGGCATGGGACCTCAAGGCGCGGTAAAAAAGCCGAAAGGCAAATATTTCAAGTACAAAGGGTCAGGACATTGGAAGACTAATTGTCCACTTCTACTTCTCAGACAAGGGAACAAATAAGTTATATCTCATTTACTAGTAGTAGAAATATGTTTAGCAGTGTTATCTACCGACACCTGGTGTGTAGATACAGGAACCACTAATCATGTATGCAATACATTGCAGGGGTTCCAGGAAACCAGACGGCTTAGAGATGGAGAGATGTGCTTGTTCATGGGTGATGCTACAAAAGTATCGGTCGTTGCATTAGGAGATGTTACTTTATCTTTTGGTAGAAATAAGTCTTTGACATTGAGAGATTGTCTTTATGCACCTTCACTTAGAAGGAATTTAGTTTCTGTTTCTATGTTAGTTAAGGATGGATATTCAGTTTATTTTAATAACAATATTGTTATTAGAAAGAATAAACATTTTATCTGTTCTGGTGCATTGGTTGATAATTTGTATGTCATTAATCCTATTTCGCCCACAATGCAACTTATGGAAATGAATAATATGTCATCTAACTTAAATAAGAGAAAAGAACCTTCTTGTATGAACCAAACATATCTTTGGCACTTACGATTGGGGCATATTAACCTAAGAGGGATTCAAAGACTGGTTGAAGATGGACCTCTAAGTCCATTGGAAGTGGAGGCACTACCAGTCTGTGAATCCTACTTGGAAGGTAAAATGACCAAAAGGCCTTTTACGGCAAAGGGGTATAGGGCCAAAGATGTGTTGGAATTGGTTCATTCTGATTTGTGTGGACCCATGACTATCCAAGCTAGAGGTGGCTTTGAATATTTTGTCACATTTATTGATGATTATTCAAGGTATGGATACATTTATTTGATGCGCCGTAAGTTTGAGTGCTTTGAGAAATTCAAAGAGTACAAGGCTGAAACAGAGAAACGTCATAGAAAATGTATCAAGTCATTACGATCAGATCGTGGTGGCGAGTACCTCTTTGGAGAGTTTAGGGATTATTTATCAGAGGCTGGGATTGCATCCCAATTGACTGTACCTGGAACGCCCCAACAGAATGGTGTAGCCGAAAGAAGGAATAGAACTATTATGGAGATGGTTAGATCAATGATGAGTTATTCGGATTTGCCAGATTCGTTTTGGGGATATACCTTAGAGACTGCAGCTTATATTTTGAACTTGGTTCCTTCTAAGTCAGTACCCCTTACTCCCACAGAGCTGTGGATTGGGCGTAAGCCTAGTCTGAAACATGTTCGCATATGGGGTAGTCCAGCACATGTGCTGAATGGAAAAGCAGATAAGGTGGAATCTCGTATAGAAGTACGCTTGTTTGTAGGCTATCCAAGAGGAACGAAAGAAGTTTTATTTTATAGTCCTAAGGATCAGAAGGTCATTGTTAGCACCAATGCCCGATTCTTAGAGGAAGACTATGTGATGAACCATAAAACCACAAGTAGAGTTGTTCTAGAAGAACTGAGACGTGAGACACCAAGTACTTCAGTACCAATGGTACAAGAGGATGAACCACAAATAACTGCACAATGTGTCACAAATGTTACACCACAACCGATAGTGGCTCGTCGTAGTGGGAGGATTGTGATACAACCTGATAGATATATGTTCTTGGGAGAGTCGTCAGACTTTGTCCCTGAGGAACAAGATTATGATTCCTGTACCTACAATGAAGCACTCCAAGATAAAGATACAGAGTCTTGGCAAAAAACAATGATATCTGAAATAGAATATATGGATTCTAATCAGGTCTGGGAGCTTGTAGAACCACCCGTTGGTGTAAAAGCCATTGGATGCAAGTGGGTCTATAAGAGAAAAAGAGGATCAGACGGTAAGGTTAAAATCTTTAAAGCTCGGCTTGTAGCAAAAGGTTTTACTCAAAGAGAGGGTATCGATTATGAGGAAACCTTTTCTCCTGTAGCCATGCTTAAGTCTATTCGGATTCTTTTGTCTATTGCAGCTCATCTCGATTATAAGATTTGGCAAATGGATGTCAAGATAGCTTTCCTTAATGGAAGTCTTGAGGAAGACATCTATATGAAGCAACCAGACGGGTTCATTGAAAAGGGCCAAGAGCATCTTGTTTGTAAGCTCAAGAAGTCCATTTATGGACTTAAGCAAGATTCTAGATCTTGGAACATATGTTTTGATCAGGTGATAAAATCCTATGGATTTGATCAATGTCAGGATGAATCATGTGTATACAGAAAGTGTGACGAAAACGTGGTGGTGTTCCTAGTACTTTATGTGGATGACATCTTGCTCATTGGAAACAATGTGAAGGTATTATCTGATGTAAGGGTATGGTTATCCAAACAGTTTGATATGAAGGACTTGGGAGAAGTAGGTTACATCCTTGGGATCAAAGTTCTACGAGATCGTAAAAAAAGGATGTTGGGCTTATCCCAAGCTTCCCATATCGATATTGTACTAACTCATTTTAGTATGCAAAATTCTAAGAAAGGTTTCTTACCTTTTAGACATGGAATTGATCTATCAAAGGAGCAGTGTCCGAGGACACCTAAAGAGATAGAGAACATAAAGGCAGTTCCTTATGCTTCAGCAGTAGGAAGCTTAATGTATGCAATGCTATGTACGAGACCAGACATCTGCTTTGTCGTAGGCATGGTCAACAGATATCAGTCTAACCCAGGACAAGAGCACTGGACTGCCGTAAAGCATATTTTGAAGTACCTAAAAAGGACTAAAGAGTATATGCTACTTTACCAGGCAGTTAGTTTAGTTTCCTTGGGGTATACAGACTCAGATTTTCAGTCAGATAGGGATTCCAGGAAATCTACCTCAGGTTATGTGTTTACTTTGGGAGGTAGAGCCATTGTGTGGAGGAGTATCAAGCAAAAATGTATTGCTGATTCCACCATGGAAGCCGAGTATGTGGCATCCTCTGAGGCAGCCAAAGAAGCGGTTTGGCTCAGAAACTTTCTGTTGGACTTGGATGTGGTACCTAGTTTGCCTAAGTCTATTATACTTTATTGTGATAATAGTGATGTAGTTGCAAACTCGAAGGAACCACGAGCCCATAAGACAGGCAAATACATTGAGCGTAAGTACCACCTGATACGAGATTTCGTAAAGAAAGGAAAAGTTGCTGTGACCAAGATAGCATCAGCCGACAACCTAGCTGATCCCTTTACAAAGAGCTTACCAGCTAAGGCTTTTGACAGTCATGTTGAGGGAATGGGAGTCAGATGTGTAGCAGCACGGCTTTAAGTATAAGTGGAAGATTTGTAACAGTATACTGAAAAGCAATGCTTTGAGTATAAGTGGGAGATTGTTAGGGTTATATACTAAAAGCATCACTTTTGTAGTAACCTTATTTCCTTAAATTTTGAATGAGAATCATATGGGCAAATGTTTGCATATTGTATTTGTTGCAAGTGTTAATACAAATGTCTGATATTCTATATTGTAGATAATATGGTGTGTGGTGTCACACAGAAGATCATATTATCAGTTTTCTATGGAGTATATAAATAGTTCACAACCTAGATGGACTTGGACAATCTATTGGAAATATTGTAGTGTAATCTGGTATTAGTCTATCTTGACTATAGGTTTACACTAGTACACTTTGTGTGTATTGAACAGGACCACTTGAGGTTGTTCTCTTTGTACTGACTACATAAGAGAACAAACACCTCTGTTATTATGGATGCTTGTGCTCTTAATCCGGATATAATAACGGACATGTATATACCGTGTGCATTACTTTGACTCATAAAAGAGTGAGATTCATTATGGATCAACAACCTCTATGAATTGGGTAATAATATTGTATGTATGATAGGTTGTTGATTATAAATGGAATCCATGTTCCGATACATCGGGTTGATGATGTCCTCTTAAGGAGCTCATAAGGATTGTCATGTAAACCCTGTAGGTAGAATATATCCGATATGACAAATAAAGTTAAGCGGTACTACTTAAAGATAAAAGATGTCGAATCAATATAGTTGTCAGTAACTTGATTTGATCGACGGACATACGATATCTTAACATGGGGAGCCAAACGAGCATATAATAAAAGGAGCCCACAAACATAATTTGGGATTAGGGAGGTAGTGCAACAATAGCTCATTAGTGGACCGAGCTATTGTTAATGGGCCTGGATTATGTATTCGGGCTGAACACGGGATATCCAGATCCGTTAGGAGGCCTAACCCTAATTTCTCCTCATGGTCCCTGCCGTAGTGCATATATATCCTCTATTCTCTGACCGCCAGATTACAGATCAGAAATCTGAAATTTTCTCTAAATTCGTGATTTACGTAAGGAGAGAAAGAGAGGGCTGCCAAGGAGAAGAAAAGGTTGGGAGATCGTCGCCCACACGACGTCCAACTCGAGGAAGGAATACGTGCAGAAGATCTTGGGGTCGTCCGCTCGAGATTGCCAGGAATTACTTGTCTCCTTTCCGCCGCAGGTATAATTCGTGAACCATAGTTTCCGCCTATGAAGGGTTAGAACACGTATTAGATCTGTTCAACTTTCTATCGATCAATACGCATACCAAAGGAAGGGTCCTGGGAATCCCCAGTTCCATCACAGTCATGCCAGCTAGGGTGGATGTTTCAGCTGCATTCGGAGGAGCCCCTCCACCAGCAGTTCACAGGCAAAGTCCGGTGATTCCAGAGATGCTCCAGCAACAGCAGCCACCTTCGGGGACCGTTGATGCAGTCCAGCTGTTCACTTTCTTTCAGCAGTTCATGGTGGCCCAGCAGGCCCAGTAGCAGCGTCAGACTGCAGAGTTTAGTCAGGGTATTGATCTGGCCCTGACGATAGTTGAGAGGGCAACAGCTCAGCCTGCGGCAGTTCAGCAGCCGCATCCGCCGAGGGAGAAGGGCATCCAGGACTTTCAGAAGATGCACCCGAGGGACTTTAGGGGTACAGAGGGCATTCTGTACGCTGATGAGTGGATTGAGCATATGGAGAAGATTTTCAGACTGGCAGAGATTCCAGCGAGTCTACAGATTGAGGAGGCGGCCAGTATGATGCAGGATTTGGCCCGCACCTGGTACCAGACCGACCCGAGGGTTGGTACGGATGGGCAGACTTGGGCAGCCTTTAAGAAGCTGTTCAAGGAGAAGTTTTTCCCAAACGCAGCGCTTGGTGCCCTCGAGACTCAGTTCGAGGCCTTAGTACAGGGCAGTCAGTCTGTTGTAGAGTATGCTGGAGAGTTCTGCCGTCTGGGCAGGTTTGTCGAGGGATTATCCGAGGCGACGAAGGCCCGGAGGTTCAGGAAGGGACTAGTCAAGGAAGTGAAGTCCTATACCAAGAGTGCCCGCATCGCCACTTTTGAGGAGATCTTGGTGGGTGCCTTAGCAGCCAAGGATTGTTTGCAAAAAACAAAATATTTGTTTTTATTCCAAACTTGTAAAAGATTACAAAGTACAATAAATTCTAGGGAAGTACAACTTTAGGAATCTGATCAGAAGACGATCACTTTATCCCTTGGACTATGTGAACTTGAAGACTGTAGCCTCTAGAGAACGCAGCAGCAATTTTACAAGAGTTCTTGATCTCTGATGATGATGATTGGAAACTCTATTTATAGAGTTCAGAAAATAACTGTTTTAGCAGTTATTCTGATGTGCGCGAGGCTGGATTGTGCCATACTGGATTGCGCCAACCTCCTGTTGCACCAACTTTCATTCAGTTGTCAATCGTGTACTAACTGTATTTAGACGCGTGGCATCGTATGATTGAGATGTGCGTGGTCGTGTACAGGATAGTAGACACGTCTTGAGAGATTAGTGGCATGTGTGCCACGTCATCCTGCTTTAGAATGTAAGTTGTATCAACTTTATCAGGTTGTGCGAGCTTCAGTCAACAAGTCAAACTGCGCTTGATTTGAGCGGCGCCTACACACATGGCAGCTTCTGATCAAAAGTCGTTCAGGTTGCTCCCAGGCGCAACTAAGGATTTTGTTTAGATTGCGCCTGGGCGCAACTAACAAAGTGTACAAGACACCTGTCCACCAACTTTTCCTTGAGCGGCACAATTCACGGGATTCGAAGAGATTTTTCTCGTTCTCTGTTGTATCAGTCGTCAGTATGGTCAGGTAATGATGACTAATAAGTGTCAAATGCCACGTAGGCTTTGGCGCAAAAAGATTGGGTGCAGTCTGATATCAGGCGCAATCTGATCGGTGGCGCAGTCTGCTTCATATCGGTGGCGCAACTTGATTTTTGGGGTGCAACTTGATCACTGATCAGTATATTGAAGGCGCAACTTGATTTTTAGGCTGTACAAGACCCCCTTCAATATTTTCAAAACTTAAAGACATTGCAAAGTTTTGGAATACTTTGAAATTATAAAAGTTTGACTAAGTCAGGTTGCGCCGGTCTCATGCTCGGTCATCATGATTAAATACCTTTATCGAAAATATTCAATCTTCTCTTCGTCTTCCGGAGTTTTATTGATTTCTTTCAGTTTCCTATGAGGAATACGAAGAGTCAATTTGTTGATATATATGTAGTTGATCTCCGTACTTTAGTGTAACGCCCCAGTCCCAAAATACGTAGGACCATGTACATGAATATGCCAGCTGCACATATACGAAGAACACTCTAATATATGGAATCCTCATATATGCACATAAGCTGTAAATAAATAATCACAGGCCAGAATATCATATCTAATCTCATCACAGCTCAACACAGAAGATAATGAAGTCCAAATAAATAAATAAGAGTATCAAAAGATAGCCGGGTGAACATACTCACTCCAAACAGCTATGAAAAATAGTCTCACAAGATCGGAGTCCGACCTCCGCAAAAATAGAAAGAAAAGAGATGTAAAATAATGTCTACAACTGTCTCAGGTAAAAAATAGACTAGAAGTCATAAGGCACTGCCTCGTCATCAATGTAAGATAGCTCCAAAGCCGCTCCATACTCCTGTAGAAAATTGTCTAAACCTGGAGAGATAACCAGGTCCTCAGGGGACATAGCAAGATACAAGAAAACACCATGCCATATAAACTGTGATAATATAATAAGGGAAAAAGGTATGCATGAAATCGTGTTTCTGACCATTCTACTGTGAATATGCAGTTGAGATACATTCCTTCGACGCATGAGCCCTGGCTGAATATAGGATCCGGTATAGTCCCCTCTTGGGCACCAGTGACCAAGAGCATGACGTTAAAAAACGACAGTGGCCAACCTGAGAGGCTCATACCCGTATCTCCAGCGGAGCTTTCGGGTTACAAGGGAAGTACAATCGAAGACCATACGTCAGGTAATGTTCTCCCCATCCAATGCCTAGTATCATCATCTCCATGACTGACATGTACCTCTAGTAACCGCCAAGTCTTCTATCATACAATTCTATTGGCAGTTACCCCTATCCGTCGCACGCTTCATACGTATCGGTGGCCAGCCGACTACGCAGATACGTGTCCTATATGTGACTCACATCACGTGATACAACAAGTATCAAGGCCGTATGAGATATACCAATACCTCAACATCAATGGGTGGTCAATAAACTAAGTCAATGCAAGAGAATAAATAAAGCAAGAAAAATGACCGATAGAGTCGCTTGCACCCAAGTGCGACTTGGACGCACAGTTTAAATATCAGGAAACAAAATGCTGAAAATAATAACTGAAAATAAGAATATAATAATCACAGAGTAAGGTGGCAAGGTATCTTGCCTGTGGTGCGAGAAGGCAAATCCAAGAGTAGCAAGTGTCAGCACCAAAACTCACAATCACAGATGACTCCAAATGCTGAAACAAACATCAAAAATGATCTCGGTGAAGAAGATATACCTAGGAAATGCCTGTCCAAAAGTCAAATTCTGGAACAGGGGCAAAATCGTAATTTCGGGTCAAAACGATGTCCGTCGTTGGATCCACTTTGTACCGAAACGTGTGCCAAAGTTTACGGTCTCTAAAGTCATTAAACTACATGTCTACGGTTTTAGTTTGAGGAGAGGAACTCAACGGTATGTCCAGTTTTGGATTCCGAGGAGCCGTGTACAAAATCGCCCGTTTGAGTGGGTCGCGGGCCCGCCAAAATGGGTTCCGATTCGACCTTCTCAGAATTGAACCAAACTTGGCATACAGGACTAGAATTTCGATCCGGACCTGTTGGCACAAGTTTTGTCTCGATTCGACGACAGTACACGAAGTTATGGGCAAGTTTGCAAAACGCCGATATGGGGGTATCTCGACGGATACGCGTTGATTTCGTCGCGCACACGCGACGAAACTGAGTTCCGTCAGTTCCCACACGTCCGCAACGTCCATACGCGCCTTTCGATGTGTATAGTGCTTGACCATGTCGCCCGGTTTGTCGGGGCGTACGTCGTATCGTGGAAATTTTCTGAAATTAACTCTTTAGAAAACAGTTTTTCGCCCAACTTTAACACTGATTTAATCCTTGCACAGTAATCGAAATATAGATCTACAAGTTGCGTTTCAATCGTGGTTATGTTGTCTTCACACATGTTCAATTAGTTTCTGAAAAATCTTGACACACAGTTCGAAATCTGGCTTCTAAGTTATGGTTTGGGACTGGATTAAAACTCTGTTTTCAACAGTTTTTTAGGGCAACTTTGCCTCAATTTTTCGAGCAATCGCCTGGGTTTTCCAGGATTCTATCAGAAGGGGATTGGAGGGGTTCATATGGGCTATGCACAGAAATTGATAGTTCGAGAAATCATCAAGCGTGCGTGAAGAAAAGAGGATTGGAAGAAGGGTAGCTCGCTGTTGACAAAACTGAGATCGTACTGGAGTGCGGTCGTCCTGGGCTGTCCGGCAGTGTTCGTGCGGTGGTACGACACCGCCAAGAGCCTGGATAGTCCGACTAGGGTTCGAGATGAAGTGGGCTTTAGGAGGGAGAAGATGTATGGAGGGTTAGGGTTTGGTTTCGTGTGCGTTTTATATACTACCGCCGATTACTAATAGGATTAGGAATATATATGGGGGCTCGGGTTTGCTTAGGATTGTTTGGGTTCGGATTGCCTAAGGGTGCAGCTGCTGCTGCTGTTCTCATTACTTGGGGCTTTGGGTTGAGGTGGACCGCCCCCCCCCACGTGGGCTGGTCCCCTCTTCCTTCTTATTATTATTATTTATTTTTTTTATAAACCATCAGCATTAGAAACCAATCGGCCAAAGCCTGGCCGCCCCCTTGCTGGGGTTGGGCCGGGCCCCACCACACTATATTTCTTTTTACACCTTTACCACTACTTATATATATATATATATATATATATATATATATATATATATATATATATATATATATATATATATATATATATATATATATTTTATATATATATATATATATATATATATATATATATATATATATATATATATATATATATATATATATATATATATAAGTTTTTTACACCTTTACCACTACTTACATATTTTTTTTTTTTTTTTTTTACCACAACTTATATATATATATATATATATATATATATATATATATATATATATATATATATATATATAATATATATATATATATATATATATATATATATATATATATATATATATATATATATATATATATATATATATATATATATCAAGCTACAAATATATTTATATATATATTAAGCTAGCAATAAATTATCAAAAATTTACCAATAAATTCCTAAAATCCTAGAATTCATTCTATGCCTTATTTAATAGAATATTAACAAGTACATATATAATATATACACACACACAAAAAAAATATATATAATATATACACACATGCATTTATATTTACGTACGTATACCAAATAAATTCTAAATAATATAGAAAAATGATTTTTAAGGCACTAAAATAATTTAGAAAATATTGGGGGTTTACATCCTACCCAACTTAAAGAAAATTTTGTCCTCGAAATTAAAATAAGGTCGGGGGATCAAATGCAATGCAAGGAACTTGATAATAATTAAAAAAGCTTTAATGCAAGACATACCTTCGTCTTCAAACAAATGCGGGTAGCAATTTCGGATGTCGTCCTCGCACTTCCAAGTAGACTCCCATGGCGAGTGATGCTTCCATGCCACGCAAACCAATAGAATAGATTGATTCCACAACACCTTCACTCGGCGATCGAGGATACCTACTGGTTGCTCTTCGTACGACAAACTCGGTCCAACTGTGATCTCGGAGTGATCAAGCACATGATTGCTGTCCGCCATGTACCTCCTCAGCTAAGATACATAGAATACGTCATGTACTCCCTCTAGTGACGGTGGCAATGCCAATCTATAGGCAACCTCTCCAACACGTTCCAAGACATCGAAAGGGCCGATGTACCTTGGACTCAACTTGCCACGTCCTCCGAATCGAATCGTCCCTCTAGTGGGGGATATCTTCAAGAACACATGGTCACCCTCTTTGAACTCCAAGGGTCGACGACGATTATCTGCCCACTGCTTCTGACGATCCTGTGCTGCTCGCAGGTGGTCCTGAATTTTCTTCACTGTCTCCACTGTGTTCAAGACTAACTCGAGACCCAATAGCTGTCGCTCTCCTATGTCGCTCCAACAAACAGGTGACCGACACTTCCTACCATACAATGCTTCAAACAGAGCCATTTGAATGCTCGCTTGATAGCTATTGTTGTAGGAAAACTCAACAAGATGAAGATGGTCCTCCCACGAACTGCCAAAATCAAGCATACACGCTCTCAACATATCCTCTAGCGTCTGAATGGTACGCTCCAACTGGTCGTCTGTCTGCGGATGATACGATGTGCTAAACTTCAATCGGGTGCCCAAACTCTCTTGCATGCTCCTCCAAAAGTGTGAGGTGAATCTCGAGTCACGGTCCGACACAATACTAACAGGCACACCGTGTAATCTCACAATCTGCTCCATATACATCTCCGCCAATACTTCTGTCGACCGGCCCACTCTAAAAGGTAAGAAATGGGCTGACTTCGTAAGTCTATCAACAATCACCCACACTGCGTCACGTCCTCTAGGACTCCGAGGAAAACCCGTGACGAAATTTATAGTAATGTGCTCCCACTTCCACTCGTGAATGGGTAGCGGCTGCAATAATCTGGCCGTCCTCTGGTGCTCCGCCTTCACTTGTTGACATACCAAGCACTTGGCAATGAAACGAGCTATCTCCCGCTTCATTCCATGCCACCAATAATACTGTCGTAAGTCACGATACATCTTGGTCCCTCCGGAATGAATAGGATAAGTCGAACTGTGAGCCTCGGCCATCAGCTCCAGCCGTAGATCTCCATTGGGTACATAAATGCGATCACCACATCGTAGTTTCGCATCTGAGTGGATCCTCAAACCTGTCTGCTCTCCTGCTTCAGTCCTCTCTTTCAGCCGTCGAAATCTAGCATCATTAGGCAATGCTGTCTTGATGCGCTCTACCAATGATGATTGCACTTGAAGGTTGGCTAATACGCCGTCTGCTCCCGGTAATACTACCTCAATACCAAGCTGTTCCAAGTCTCTAATCAATTCCTTCTGTGTAGTCAAAAAGTGTGCCATGGGCTTGCGGCTCAATACGTCTGCCACGACATTAGCCTTGCCCGGATGATAATGAAGCTCGATCTCATAATCCTTTATCAACTCCAACCAACGTTGTTGTCGTATATTCAACTCTTTCTGTGTGAACACGTACTTGAGGCTCTTATGATCAGTGTAGATATCAACCTTCTCGCCGTACAAGTAGTATCTCCATAGCTTCAAAGCAAAGATAACCGCTGCGAGCTCTAGATCGTGGGTCGGATAATTCTTCTCGTGCACTCTCAACTGTCGCGATGCATAAGCTACTACACGACCGTGCTGCATTAATACACATTCTAATCCCTTTTCGGATGCGTCGTTGTAGATCACAAATCCTCCTGGGCCCGATGGTAGTGTCAAGATCGGTGCTGTGGTCAATCGCTTCTTCAACTCATCAAAAGCGGCTTGACACTCGTCTGTCCATACAAACTCCTGATCCTTGCAAGTCAATCGAGTCATAGGCCCCGCTATACGAGAGAAATCTTCTACGAACCGTCGGTAGTAACCCGCAAGTCTGAGGAAACTTCTCACTTCAGAAGCTGTTGTGGGAGCGGGCCATGATTTGACTGCTGTGATCTTCTCTGGGTCCACTGATATACCATCACCTGTAACAATATGACCAAGGAATGATACCTCCTTGAGAAAGAAATCACACTTGCTAAGCTTCGCAAAGAGTCTCTCGTTCCTCAATGTTCCCAAAACTATCCGTAGATGCTGTTCGTGCTCCTCTTGACTCTTGGAGTAAATCAAGATATCGTCTATAAAGACTACTACAAATTTGTCTAAGTATTGGTGAAAGATCTTGTTCATTAAATTCATGAAGACTGCGGGAGCGTTGGTCAAACCGAAAGGCATGACCAAGAACTCGTAATGTCTATACCTCGATCGAAAGGCCGTCTTTGCAATGTCTTTCTTCCGAACCTTCAATTGGTGATAGCCCGATCGTAAGTCAATCTTGTAGAATACTTTTGTTCCACTCAGTTGATCGAATAAATCGTCTATACGTGGTAGGGGATACTTGTTCTTTACCGTCATTGAATTCAATGCTCTGTAGTCAATGCACATGCGCACTGTCCCGTCTTTCTTAGGCACAAAAAGAATGGGTGCTCCCCATGGTGACGCACTGGCATGAATAAATCCCTTCTCTAATAAGTCATCAATCTGCGTCTTCATCTCTACCAACTCCTTGGGTGCCAGACGATATACTCGAGATGAAATAGGCTCGGCTCCGGGAATAAGCTCAATAGAAAACTCAATATCTCAGTCAGGTGGTAGTCCTGGCAACTCCTCGGGGAATACATCCTCGAACTCGATGATAATAGGGTGCTGAGGGGTGTCATGCATCATCATATGAGTCCTCGATGTGGGTGCATCACAACTCTCTCCGTCTTCTTTGGTGAACTCAAACTCTACCGCATTCAGTGGTCTAAAGATAATACTGCTCCTATGGCAGTCTATGAGAGCGAAATGTTGGCTCAACCAGTCCATTCCAAGAACCACATCAAATGTCGGCATAGGGAATACAAGAAGTCGTGCCATCATCTCTCTGCCATTTATCACTACAGAATAAAGTCTACAAACACCACTAACAGGTATAACTCCTCCTCCAGTGAGGATTTTAACATTCTTAGCTAAGGGTGTGATGGGAATGCTGTGTCTAGTGGCAAAACTAGTGGCTATAAATGAATGTGTGGCTCCAGTATCAAATAATGTAATAACAGAAAAAGATACAACTAAAACCATACCTGCTATGACCTCTGCCTCTGTCTCTATATTCTCAACAGCTAGAGAGAACACCTTTCCTTGGTTCTGTCCTGGGCCTTGAGCTCTGGCCTTGTGGTACTGTGCTGTCTGTGGGGGTAATGGTGGACGAGGTGCTGGGGCTGTGGGCCTCTGGGCCTGATGTGCCTGAACTAGAGCCCGCTGCTCAGGACAATCTCTGGCCAAGTGCTGTCCTGATCCATATCTCATACATAAGCCCAAACGAAGTCGACAGTCATCTCTAATATGCCCCTGCTTCCCGCAAAAGTTACAGGTGGGCTTCTGATAAGGTGTATACCTCTGCTGGTACTGTCCTGTAGTCCTCCTGATAGGTCCACTCTGAGTAGCTCGGGCTGGTGTAGCTGCTGGTGTATGACGCCTCGATGTCTGCTGCTGTTCCTTGCGAAGAATCTCCTGAGCACGAGCTTCTTCCAAGACAGCTGAATGGGAGACTCGAGACTGAGTAGTCGTATAAGACTTGAGCTCTGGTGCAAGCCCCTGGTGAAATCTTCTCGCCTTCTCTAACTCTGTCGGAATCAATCCCGTACCAAATAGACTCAAGCGATTGAACTCCGAGTCATACTCATCAACTATCATATTCCCTTGCTTCAGATGGAGGAACTGGTCGTAGAGACCATCTCGAACATGAATAGAAAAGAATCTCTCATAAAATGCATCATAGAACTGCTTTCAGGTGATCCCAGTGCCTAATCGTCTCTCTTCCGCCTTCCACCAGTGGTGAGCATTGTCTTCTAACAGTAAGTCCACTGCTGTCATCCAATCTCGAGCTGGCAACTGGATGCCTTCAGTAGCTTCTCGGTACTAATAAGCCACTGTGACACCTCTAATGGCTTCTCCGTCCCTCTAAAGGCCTTGGAATTCATATCTGTGAAATTCTTGATAGAGCCTTCATAGGGATGCAGAGCCGGTGCTGGTACTGGTACTGGAGATGGTGGTGGAGGTCTAGCCATAGCTGCCATCATCATCTGTCTCATTAGCTCAGTCTGCTGCCACTGAGCCTGCATCATGGCATACATAAACTAAGTAGTAGGGCTCCCATCAGTCGGTGGTGGAGATATCTGAGGTCCCGACTGTAGAGAAAACTGCTGAGGGAATGGTGGTGGAGGAGGCAATGGTACATTCCCTCCTGGTGGCATGGTAGTAGTCTGTCCAGCCTGGCTACCTGGGGGTGCTGCGACCTCTGGGTACTCCGTCGTCGGTGTCATAGTAGGCTGCGACTGTCCTGGCTGGTAGGGTATCGCTGGAGTCATGGGAGGATTCTGTCCCTCCGAAGTAGTCTCCTCACAAGATGTGAGGGCCAAGGCAGAAATGCGTCCGCTTCGTAGATTCATACTGTTGGCACGAGGAAGATAGGTTGATATTAGGAAAGATTAGATATGAAGTAAATCGAATAATCAAGGAAGTTTCGAAAAGATTGGAAGTCAAGAGATAGTAGTAGTTCTGGATGAGATATTCTTATTCCTATATGCAGGCTTATTGGGCACAGTCATGTAACCCAACAATATTAGATTGACCTGCATGGGCCACCACAAAAACATGTAACGCCCCAGTCCCAAAATACGTAGGACCAAGTACGTGAACATGCCAGCTGCACATATACGAAGAACACTCCAATATATGAAATCCTCATATATGTACATAAGCTGTAAATAAATAATCACTGGCCAGAATATCATATCTAATCTCATCACAGCTCAACACAGAAGATAATGAAGTCCAAATAAATAAATAAGAGTATCAAAAGATAGCCGGGTGAACATACTTACTCCAAACAGCTATGAAAAATTGTCTCACAAGATCGGAGTCCGACCTCCGCAAAAATAGAAAGAAAAGAGATGTAAAATAATGTCTACAACTGTCTAAGATAAGAAATAGACTAGAAGTCATAAGGTACTGTCTCGTCATCAATGTAAGATAGCTCCAAAGTCACTCCGTACTCCTGTGGTAAATCGTCTAAACCTGGAGAGATAACCAGGTCCTCAGGGGACATAGCAAGATACAAGAAAACACCATGCCATATAAACTATGATAATATAATAAGGAAAAAAGGTATGCATGCAATCGGATTCCTGGCCATTCTATTGTGAATATGCAGTCGAGATACATTCCTTCGACGCATGAGCCCTGGCTGAATATAGGATCCGGTATAGTCCCCTCTTGGGCACCAGTGACCAAGAGCATGACGTTGAAAAACGACAGTGGCCAACCTAAGAGTCTCATACCCGTATCTCCAGTGGAGCTTTCGGGTTACAAGGGAAGTACAATCGAAGCCTATACGTCAGGTAATGTTCTCCCCACCTAATGCCTAGTATCATCATCTTCATGACTGACATGTACCTCTAGTAACCGCCAAGTCTTCTATCATGCAATTCTATTGGCAGTTACCCCTATCTGTCGTACGCTCCATACGTATCGGTAGCCAGCCGACTACGCGGATACGTATCCTATATGTGACTCACATCACGTGATACAACAAGTGTTAAGGCCGTATGATATATACCAATACCTCAACATCAATGGGTGGTCAATAAACTAAGTCAATGCAAGAGAATAAATAAAGCAAGAAAAACGACCGATAGAGTCGCTTGCACCCAAGTGTGACTTGGACGCACAGTTTAAATATCACAAAACAAAATGCTGAAAATAACAACCAAAAATAAGAATATAATAATCACAGAGTAAGGTGGCAAGGTATCTTGCCTGTGGTGCGAGAAGGCAAATCCAAGAGTAGCAAGTGTCAGCACCAAAACTCACAATCACAGATGACTCCAAACGCTGAAACAAACATCAAAAATGATCTCGGTGAAGAAGATATACCTAGGAAATGCCTGTCCAAAAGTCAAATTCTGGAACAGGGGCAAAATCGTAATTTTGGGTCAAAATAATGTCCGTCGTTGGACCCGCTTTGCATCGAAACGCGTGCCAAAGTCTATGGTCTCTAAAGTCGTCAAACTATATGTCTACGGTTTCAGTTTGAGGAGATAAACTCAACAGTATGTCCAGTTTTGGATTCCGAGGAGCCGTGTACAAAATCGCCCGTTTGAGTGGGTCGCGGGCCCGCCAAAATGGGTTCCGATTCGACCTTCTCAGAATCGAACCAAACTTGGTATGCAGGACCAGAATTTCGATCCGGACCTGTTTGCACAAGTTTCATCTCGATCTGACGACTGTATACGATTTATGGGCAAGTTTGCAAAACGCCGATACGGGAGTATCTCGACGGATACGCGTTGATTTCGTCGCGCACACGCGACGAAACTGAGTTCCGTCTGTTCCCACACGTCCGCAACGTCCATACGCGCCTTTCGTTGCACATAGCGCGCGACCACGTCGCCCGGTTTGTCAGGGCGTACGTCGTATCGTAGAAATTTTCTGAAATTAACTCTTTATAAAACAGTTTTTCGCCCCAACTTTAACACTGATTTAATCCTTGCACAGTAATCGAAATATAGATCTACAAGTTGTGTTTCAATCGTGGTTATGTTGTCTTCACATATGTTCAATTAGTTTCTGAAAAATCTCGACACACAGTTCGGAATCTGGCTTCTAAGTTGTGGTTTGGGACTGGATTAAAACTCTGTTTTCAACAGTTTTTTGGGGCAACTTTGCCTCGATTTTTGAGCAATCCCCTGGGGTTCCCAGGATTCTATCAGAAGGGGATTGGAGGGGTTCATATGTGCTATGCACAGAAATTGATAGTTCGAGAATCATCGAGCGTGCGTAAAGAAAGAGGATTGGAAGAAGGGTACCTCGCTGTTGACAAAACTGAGATCGTACTGGAGTGCGGTCGTCCTGGGCTGTCCGACAGTGTTCGCATGGTGGTGCGGCGGCGCCAACGGCCTGGGTAGTCCGACTAGGGTTCGAGATGAAGTGGGCTTCTGGAGGGAGGAGATGTACGGAGGGTTAGGGTTTGGTTTCGTGTGGGTTTTATATACCACCGCCGACTACTAATAGGATTAGGAATATATTTGGGGGCTCGGTTTTGCTTAGGATTATTTGGGTTTGGATTCCCTAAGGGTGCAGCTGCTGCTGCTGTTCTCATTACTTGGGGCTTTGGGTTGAGGTGGACTGCCCCCCCCCCCACGTGGGCTGGTCCCCTCTTCCTCTTATTATTATTTATTTTTTATTTTTTTACAAACCATCAGCATTAGAAAACCAATCGGCCAAAGCGTGGCCGCCCCCTTGCTGGGGTTGGGCCTGGCCCCACCACACTATATTTTTTTTACACCTTTACCACTACTTTTATAATATATATATATATATATAATATATATATATATATATATATATATATATATATATATATATTATATATATATATATATATATATATATATATATATATATATATATATATATATATCAAGCTACAAATATATTTATATATATATTAAGCTAGCAATAAATTATCAAAAATTTACCATTAAATTCCTAAAATCCTAGAATTCATTCTATTCCTTATTTAATAGAATATTAACAAGTACATAAATAATATATACACACATGCATTTATATTTATGTAAGTATACCAAATAAATTCTAAATAATATAGAAAATAATTTTTAAGGCACTAATATAATTTAGAAAATATTGGAGGTTTACATTTGGTCTTCACTTTTTTTCTTCAATGGCCCCCAAGAAGAAAGAGATGGAGACTAATGCTGACACCACAACCAAGTCTCCTGAAGGGAGACAAGATATTGCGCCTACAACCTTTTTGTTGGAGGCTGACCCAACTTTGAGGGCAATGAACTTTCTGAACTGTTTTGGTTTAACTCCGTCAGTCTTCAATCGCTCGAGTGGTGGATCATCCTCTGAGGTGCACGCCAATTCAGAGGAATTTCTCAACCTGATGCGTTGCTCGGGGATCTGTACTATGCAAGAATTGGACGCCGCCCTTCGTCGACTGATGAAGGCAAGGACAAAAAATAATATTCTGGACAGAACTTTTTTTATTTTTCTGTCCTTGATTGTAGGGGTCCACCCGTCTTTATGCAATAAAACCTAGAATTTCTGATATTGTGTGGCTGTGATTTCGAATGGTGCTCATGGACATATTCTTTTAACTAATCCTTCCTTTTACTGTTTCTTCTGAAGAACACGTGGCAGTTGTTACACGCTTTTTAGATGCCCATTTTTAGTTCTTTCCCAAAATAGGATGCTAGAACGACGCACCGATCTCATTTTTATCCTCTTTAAAAAGGACATTCAGAAATGAACGAACCATTCATACTTTCTCAAAACCAATGTCTTCCCATAGGGATTCACTTGTGCTACTTCATTCTGACACTATTTGCTTGCATGCTGTGTCTTCAAAAATTGGTATGTCTTGACGAAGAATCAATAGTATGAGTACTTTTCTTTTGTACCACTTCTGGAGACAAATATTAATCTGCATGTTGTAGACACTTATTGATGTGTGCTAACTATTTCTGAGAATAGACGCACACTGTGGCCCAGTGTTTAGCTCTGATCAGAGGCGCGTATTGCTTGTTATACGCCTGTTCGATCAGTGTTCAGTACTGATATATGCTTATTGTAGGCGCATTGCTGATGTGCGCCTATTTTAGGCGTATACTGATGTCCGCCAGTTTGTAGGCACAATGCTGCTATGCGCCTGTTTGTAGGCACATACTGATGTACGCCAGTTTGTAGGCGCAATACTGTTGATAGATTCTACTAACTTCTCCTGTTTCATTGATATTTGCAGGGACTTGGTTAGCGAGCTTTTTCAGAACTGGTATTGGTGATTTGGATGTGTAGGGAACATTCTTTTGACACCCACATCAGGCAGCTCATATGGTTCTGACACTCAAATCAGACAGCTCAGGACTCTTCATTTAAGAAGGGTCTTCCTCAGATGGTAGGAAGAGCCTTTATACATGAGAGTTGGATGGTGAAGAGACAGAATTAGGAATCGTATCACAAGGGTGATCTCGTTCCTAGTTCCCCTGGCGGGTCGTCTCCTTCCACCAGTTGTATTGACAGCAGCTCATCTTTGGGTTGCTACACTCTGGGGTTCTCCTCTCACCTTTCTCAGAGAGAAGACCTGAGTTAATTCCATTGTCTGGCTCGTTGCTTCAGGCCGAGACGACAAGGAATTGCCACCAACAAAAAAAAATCCAAAGATGTAATAGACCTTCATTATCGATGGGAAGATCCAAAGATGTAATAGAACTTCATTAGAAAGAAAATCAAAGATGTAATAGATTTTCATCAAGATGTATCTATGTTTTGAAAGAGGAAATAAAGAATGATTTTCTCTTCTTTACGATTTGATTTTGATGTGGTGATAAGAAACATAGAATCAGGAAAAAATGTGGATGACAAGTTGCTGATGTAATACAGAATTTCAAAAGTATAGAGAATGTGAACTTTCATGAGGAAAAGTGAACGGTCACTTCAATTTTCGAGATAAGGCCACTGAAAATGAATGGACAGTCACGAACAGTTAAAAATGAACACGAACAGTTGGGCTTCTTTCAAAAAGTCGCATAGTTCACGAGATTGACTATCTGAGTTTTGTCTATAAAATAGAACAAAACTTTCGTAGATATGGTCACTTTCTTTCTTTTCTGTACAAAATGTCCTCCAAAGATTTGCTCATCCCGAAGCTTGAAGGAAAGACTGAGACACCACCTGCTGAGTCCTCAGTACCTCCTCAGAAAGACAGGGGTGAAGGCTCAACTGTTCCTGCACCATGAGAGGACTTGATTTCCAAGCTAGTAGAGCCTGGGAAGACTACCGAAGAAGAGGCATTGAGGATGGCTGCCTGCAAGTTCTTTGTGAGTTCAGACAATGAGATGTTTGAACTGTTGGCGAACTATGTATTTAATCATGAAGGGTCAGGGCCTCCTCCCGTCCTTAATATTATGTAATTCCATTCTGCTTTTGAAATAAAAAATAAACTTTTATTTACATCATGTCTCTGAAAATAAAGTACATTTTGTCTTTATACATAATATTTCTTGAGAAATTTGCCATTGATGGGCATCATAGCAACTCTGCCATCCATATCTGTTAATTGATAGGCTCCATTAGAAAAGACTTTATTTACATATGGTCCTTCCCATTTTGCCTCGAACTTGCCTTTGCTCATATGTGTCATAGTCATAGGACGTCTGACTGTAAGAACCAACTCGCCTTCTTGAAATGTTCGCACTCTGACTTTGCGATTGAAGCTTTTGAAATCTGCGCCTGATAAAGTTCAATGTGTTGTTGAGCCAATAACCTTTTCTCATCGAGTGCCTCCAATTCCTGAAGCCGAAGACGATCATTATTGTCTGTAGTAAGCATTAGCAATGGCGATTCTAATGATGGAATTTGAATCTCCAAAGGTAGTACCGCTTCACATCCATACACCAGAGAAAAAGGTGTGCAACCTGGGGTTACGGACAGTAGTGCGATATGCCCATAGACATTCTCAAGTTTATCACTCCAATTATGTTTGTTGATAGAGACAAACTTTTTGAGGAGTTTGATAATGGTCTTGTTGAATGCTTCAGCCAACCCGTTAGCCGCAGGATTATAGGCTGTTGAGGCAATATTATTGATTCTGTTGTCATCACAGAACCTATAAAACTTTGGCTGATGAATTGGCCCATTATCATGAATGATTCGACGAGGGACACCAAATCTATATCACATGATGTTTGATGAAGTTGATGACACTAGTTTTTACTTCAGCCAAAGGTATAGCTTCTGCCCACTTGAAAAATAATCGGTTATAGCTAAGATAAACCGATGCCCTTTAGATGAAGGAGGATTGATAGGGCCAATTATATCCATACCCCAAGCTTCAAAAGGCCACGAGGCTGCAGTTGGATGAAGAAATTCGATGGTTGGTGAATGAAATCTGCATGAATTTGACATGCACGACATTTCCTTGCATAATCAATAGCATCTGATACCATAGAAGGCCAGTAGTAGCCCATACGTCGGATACGATCCTGTAGTTTAGGACCAGGTTGATGTGCTCCACAAACACCATCATGAGCTTCACGTAATATCTGCTTTGCTTCATCACCAGCAAGACACCTCAAGAGTAATCCATCAAAAGTTCTTCGATATAGAGTTTTAGTAGTATGATTATAATAGAATCGAAGTGATCGACGACGGATACTTGTAGCTTCCTTAGGATCTTCTGGCAATATGTCATGTACTGCAAAATCAATGAAAGGTACTCTCCAATCCTCGTTAAGGACATTGACTTCAGTTAGGTTGCTGAATTCAATGTTATGGTTGTTTTTAACAAAATAATTCTCTATTAGAGATAACCACCATTTGTTGTCTTTTGACTGGAACTGCCAATACTGCAGCTAGGTTAGCTAAAGCATCTTCTGTACATGCACGACGTACATGTTCGATGAAGAATCCTTTGAATGAAGAAGCTATTCTGGTTGCTGCTTCATGGTAGTACCAAATCTTGATGTCGGACTTCATATATGCCTCTAACCTGATTAACAATCAGCTTAGAGTCACCATATACTTCGAGATATTCAATATTCAATTGTTTGGCTAATTGAAGTCCAATGAGCAAAGCATTATATTCTGCCACATTGTTGGAGCATGATTCGTCTAAAGAATAGGCCCTTTGAATAGTTAACCCATCAGGTGAAACAAGAACAATTCCTACTCCAGCAACAAGAGTACCTCCAGGTCCAATTCTAGAAGCTCCATCAAAGAACAACCTCCAAGTAGGAAATTCTTCTGAGATCATATTTGATTAATATTTCGTCCGGAATCTCATCAGAGTTTAGATGTCTCAGGGATAGGATGAGCTGCTAAAAAGTCAGCAAGTGCTTGCCTTTCACAGACTTTTGAGGAACATAAACCATATCATATTGTGCTAGCAATATGGCCCATGTGGCAAGTCTAGAATTGAGTGTGCTTGGCTTCTTCATTAAGACTCGAAGAGGATTGACCCGGGATATGACATGAATAGTTTAGCCTATGATGTAATCTTGTCTTCTGAACAGCAAACATTAAGGCTAAACATTCCTTCTCCACTGGACTATAATGATGTTCAGCTCCAATCATCGTTCGGCAGAGATAGTAGATGGCTTGTTCATGACCTTTTGTTCTTATGAGCCAGCAAAGCTTCCAATGAATGATCCATTGCTCGGACATCATTAAAAAGGGTATTCCTGAGATCGGTGGTACAAGAACCGGTGGACTATTAAATACGCTTTATGTCATCAAATGCTCGTTGACATTCTTCCGTCCAAACGAAAGATACACCTTTCTTCATTAATTGAGTAAATGGTCTGCAACGTCCAGATAAATTCGAAATGAACCGCCTGATGTACGCAAGCCGACCTTGGAATCCTCGTAGCTCTTTTAGATTGCGTGGAGAACGCATCTTGAATGGCTTTGATCTTCTCGGGATCAACGTGTATACCCTTAGAGGTAATGACGAAGCCGAGAAACTTACCACTAGAGAACCCAAGAAAGACTTGGTGGGGTTATTTTGAGTTGATGCTGGCATATTAGATTGAAGATAGTTCTTAAATCTTGAATGTGATCTTCTTTGAGACGACTTTTGACAGCAATATCGTCAACATAGCATTCGACAGTCTTTCGTAAATGATCTGAAAGATAGTGCTCATAGCCCGCTGGTAAGTTACACCTGCGTTAAGACCAAACGGCATGACCGTATAACAGTACACACCCGAGGAGTACGAAACGAAGTATGTTTTTCATCTTCAGGATCCATCCGGATTTGATTATATCCAGAAAACCCATCCATGAAAGAAATTCGTTCGAATCCACATGTATTGTCGATCATAACATCAGTAATTGGGAAGAATTCGTCTTTGGGGCAAGAATCATTGAGATCCCGAAAGTCTATGCAAACTCGAACTTTTCGGTCTTTTTAAGGACAGGGACGACATTGGCCACCCAGTCAGGATGTTGTTCTTCTCTGATAAAGCCACAAGCTATAAGCTTTTTGACTTCATCATCAATTGCATCCATCATTTCATGCTTGAATCGCCGTTGTTGTTTGACCGGTTTGACATTCGGCAAGAAGTTAAGCTTGTGAGTTGTAATTTGAGGATCTAATCCCGGCATATCTTCGTAACTCCAGGCGAAGACATCAATATTCACGAATAAGGTGAATTTTCTTGTTTATCATTTCTGGGAGATTCTTGCTGATGAAGATTGGTCGTGATACACCTTTCTCTCCAATATCAATTTGGACCAGTTGATCTTCAGTAGGTGGTTCTCGTTGTTCAAAACGAAGTTCCCACTGATTGTCCATCCTTTGTGCCCAAGGGTCCATTTCAGTAGCTTCTTCAATGTCACTTTCATCATCTTCTGGAATTCGGCGGACACCATGTTAGAAGATACTATGACTTATGAATATGACCGATGCTGGTATCAGAATCCCACGAGATAGAATCAGAAGAGTTTGAACGTTCTTCTTCATCAGATTCAGAAGGTTCTGGAGTTGGAAGTGGTGACATATAACCGAGTCCTCGTTTCATTTTACTGTGGTACTTGTGATTTTCCTCTTGGAACAGCAATACGAAGAGGGGTTCACCTTCCTTTACCATTGTTGAGACCTGTTCTGAAATCATAGCCCATTTTACGGATGATGGCTTTAGATTGTGGACTATAGCATCGTAATTATAGCCTTTCTGTATCATCTCTATATCATTATAGAGCATGATTTTTGGTTCTTCTCTTTTATTGAAGAATATAGGCTTTTCATCTTTCTTTCGAGACGGTACTAAGAAGTACGACTCTTGTATTAAATCCAGTGAAACCATATTTCGTCGAGATGATACAACTATTACAAGTGGTTTAAAGCTATCTAGCATATCCAAATAACACTGAGTATAGTAAAATACATCAGTATACTACAAAGGAGATGCTTTATTGATCTTTACACCATCATTTACAACAGGGACTTTAGACTTAGCAGGCTTAGTCAGATTAATGACAAGAGGGGGAGAAAAAGAACGAGAAGGAGGAGGGAGCTTCTTGTGATGAAGATCGATTACAAGCAGCTCAGAAGAGGTGAGCTCCCTTTGTTCCTGACTATCACCTTTAGGTCGCTTCTCATGGGAAGGTAGATAAATAGTCAGTGGTTGGGAAGACTGAGGACAGGAGGTACACCCTTTGACTAGAATCACCAGAGTATCATTAGGTATACTCTTCTGTTCTTCATCTGTGTCCATTTCTAATACCACCTTCATGAATTCCTCTTTGTACATACAAGAATCGTTGCAATATGCTTCAACTCCTTTGAAAGGATTCAAATCTGCAATCTCTTTTTGGACTTCTCCATTACTATCCACATATTTAAACATTGGTGTAGAGTATAGAGGGTACAATATTGTGTTCATGGAGAAATAGCCTTCCAACAAAGCATTGTATGAGCCATGATTGTCAATAACATAGAAAGTTACTTGTATACGAAGGTTGCCAATTTAAAGTTTTAGGCGTATCTTTCCTAAAGGTTCACTTCTTCCTTGATTGAATCCCAAGATGGTAGTAATAGTTGTAGAAAGATTATGTACTGGGATTTTCAAAGCGTCCAATAAGGACTTTGGCATGATGCTAAGTGCAGACCCGGGATCAATCAGAATATGGTCGACTTTCATGGTGTCCACATATCCTGTGAAATAGAGAGGACGATCTTGACGATTGTCTTCTAACAGCATGTCATCTTGTGTAAAAGTGATATTTGGCATTAATTCAAATACACTATGACAATGTGCACAGCTGACTGGCTCCTTTTTGGGCTTCTTGAGAAAAGTCAAACAAGTGTCAGCCTGCATCAAAGCTTCACTTAACATCTCACGAGTTTCTTTTGAGAGACATAAAAGTTCAAAGATTGACAATCTTGCTGGAGTATTGGCCAATTGAGCCAATATATCAAAATTGTAAGGCTTTTCAAGTCCAAGAGATGATGACTTCTTCAATGCTTTATCAAAGCGAACAGGTTGCTTTTCCTTGTTGCTGATGTTGGTTTAGGAGGAGATAGATCTAGCACTGGCACAGATGTAGACGGTGTATCTTCAGCAGGAGAAGATGATGGAGGAAGAATATCCGGGGATGTATCTTGATTTTCGAAATACTTTCGAAGATAGGGTTTCCCAGATTTAGTGCCCATTAGGATTTCTTCTTCTGTTAATGGTTCAAAGAATACCATATTACAGTTCTTGATTTAGACTTGGAATGCTTCTTTTGTTTAGAAGTGGAAGGCGTTTCAAATTCTGCAACTAGATCTGGATGAATCCATATGATCTCTCCTTTGTCAGTTGACATCGGAACAAGACCTTCATTTTGAGGAGACGGGATATTCACAATTTCTAGAGTAGTCCTTAGAATGGGGACAGCTCTATCTTGTACGAGTTGTGGTAGAAAATCCCCAAATTGGAGAGAGACCATATTAGCAGTCACTGTTTTCTCGTCCTGCGGTAGAGTAATTACTCCAGAGTTGACCAACTCCTGAATTTTGCCCTTGAGCACATAACATACTCTGGTTGGATGCCCTATAAATCTGTGATAAACAGTATTTAGGGTGATCAGTTTTACCAACTTCTTCTGGTCGCTTTGCCTCTGGAAGTTGAAGCTTATTGCTTTTGATCAAGCAATCGAAGATGCTTAACGTATCATCTTCGTCGAAAGAATACTCTTCTTTTGGATGAGTTAGCTTTTGCAGTGGTGCCGATGGGGTGGATGCCGTCTGAGTAATATTGACAGCCAAAGACTCTTTGTCTTTAAGATTGATGACCAATGTTTCTTTATTCTTGCGGTTATTCTGGCGATTACTACCCCAAGGTGTAGAATGTTCATCTTGGTTAGGGTGAGTCATCTGGACTCCTAACTGTTTGAACTTTTCGGCACTCACTTCTGCCGCCTTTGCATTAACAATAAAAGAAGGCCAATCCTGGAATTGTGTAGATCCCGTCCACATATTGATAATAGGCAACAAGTTTGATTTGCAAGTCTATTGTTACAGCAGATGGAGTACCTAAAGGCATTTTGAG